>JAQBSW010003187.1:0-87721 GCA_029291075.1 Eudiplozoon nipponicum
CTTTGTCGTGTAAAATAAATTTAGTAAAATATATAAAGCGAATAAACTCAACCCTCTTTACATCTTCATTTCGCTGTATCTCGATAGCTTAAATGATTGTTTTTGTTCAGTGGCAAAATTGATTTCACGAAATCCAATACTGACAGCCGTCGTTTATCGATTCTTGATATTCGTCAAAACTACTGAGGAGAATCAAATTATTAGCCATTTAACTTTTAATTATATAAATGTTCCATTCAAAACCAATTCCCGGGGTAGTGCGATTTCTTTACTTCAATGAAAGAATTGGAAGTGCGTTGTTGAAATTTAATGTCTGAAAAGCTGTCATATAGGCTCCACATAAAGAAAAGGCTAACCAAACAACCTTAGTAGTATATAATTGAAAATTGTGGGAGTAGCCTGCGGCAGAGTAGCTCAGTGGCTAGAATCTGTCTCCAAACAAGACGTACCCAGTTATGAATCCTGTCCGCGGTAAAAGTCTGGACAGAATTTGCAGAGTTCTCAGTAATGTTGAAATCGGTCTACTGAATGAACTGCCTTTTTTACATTATACAATGCTTAGAAAATATCCATAATTAGACATATTTTATTCATACGAAGATCGAAAAATTTGTTTTACTGCTTGGTATCACCGACTGCAGAACCAAATTTTGTTCAAATATATAAATATTCTGTTCACAAAAACTTCACCAGGTAGATTATTGTCTGCATTATAACGACATATTAGTGCGATTATTTGGAACATAAGGCCTAAGTGGATACAAATACACTGCCTCTGAAGAAATCTAGATTCAGTAGTATTTCAAAAGCATAAATGCATACTCAGTATAATAAATCTGCAACCAAATAATTTGAAGGAATTTAACTAACTTTTAGCAATGTGTGACTGCTGAGCGCAAAACACGTTCATTCAAAAACTGCTGTTATTGTTCCTGAATATAGTTTAAGATAACTCACAAGTTGTAACGATGCTACGTTTTCTGGACAATTGTCTAATGATTTCACGGAATCATCTGTTGCAAGCGTTCTGATTCCTGACGCCTTAGAATAAATCTAGTTGAGGTTAGTTCGTTAAAGTATAAAATTTCAGAGCAAGTTGCTTCGAATGGCTTATGTACAATTTCTTTGTCATGTATGAAGCACAGTTCGTCATGCATAATTATTCCAATTATATATTAGTTACACGCATCAAAGACTAGACCTATGTAAAACTGTAATAATATCTCCAAATTAAAATTGAGAGACATGTGAGGAATTTCATTTCCTCTTCACTATGTATATGTATTATGGAGAGAAATGAAGCACTGGTCTAGATTGCAAATTCAACTATTCTATTAGAATGATTTAACTGCTATTGGGCATCATTCAGTTTCAAACTGAATTTTCAGCTGCCCAGATTTGAACCACAGAGTATTTCGTTCAGAAACAAAAAACAACTCCTACATTACGTAGGTCGCATGAAGCAGGAAGTTCTTAATTTCATAGTAACGTAAGTCTTTTGCCAGTCTTTACTTCATGTGGATCCTTGTAGGACTTTTTTTAAAATATACTCGAAGCATTCCTCCCCAATCTGTCTTTTGATGGCAGAATCCATGCCACCCGGGAAGTACATATTGCATTAAAGCATAACTGCTATATTTGACTATACTTTATTTTAAGCGGTATTAAATTAATTTTGTACGAAAAATTGCATTTCATCATAAACTGATAGTCTCTCAATTCTCCTCTCTTTATATATATAAGCATATATATATATATATATATATATATATATATATATATATATATATATGGATAGTTGGATACCAAGATATGACCGTGATTCAAGTCACGGTCAGTGACATTTCTGGTAACTAATAGATTAATCTTTACATTTAGGATACCTATGATCATGGTACAGTATATATATATATATATATATATATATATATATATATATATATAAAGCTTTAGTGCATTTAAGCCTTAAATTTAATTTTTTGTTACAGAAGTTTGCATTTATAACGAAAGTAGACACTAATAAAAATTACTGTACTAATCAAACTAATAATAATAATTATAATTCTCATACAAAAACACGTATGCTTGTATGACTGCATAAATATACATTTATACATATTCATAGCACTAGTGTCAAGTGCAATGTTAAAAATTTTTTCAGACACAAAAAACATTTGTTTCTAATTTTCTTCTCAAGTGTCCAAGAATGAACTTTTAAATACACCTTCGAAAGGCAAAAAAAGTAGAAGAATGAAACGGGGAGAGAATGTGGAATAGTGGACCTTCGAATCAATTATGTTGATATCCTACTTCACCTTGCATTTATCGGGCTGACATTTCATATCAATATCGTTTAATAAATTGCTAGTTCGTTTCTGAATTCGCATTTGAAAAATATATTGAAGGCGATAAATGATCAACAGTTGTGATATCTTAAATTTAAATGTTGCATTATTGCAGGTTTATTATAAAAATTTCACTTAACATGCATTGAAAGATTGTAAGCTTTCATTTTAGATGTAAACCGTCTGATCATTTGGTTTGCTTAAATTTATCGAAAGCGTATGCATTTATATTGGCAAATTATGTTTCAGGTTGACATGAACTCGCGTTTTGCATTAATTACTGCTAAAGCCAAATGCGCAATATTATATAAGATGCACAATTTAGCTGAATTAAATCTGTGTGTTCACACCGCTTCTACTTCCTTCTTTGATATGCGAGAATCAGCGTCCTCATTAATCCGAATTTAAAGTAATTTATAAACTCGTTTTTATATTGTTTGTGAAGGAGAATTGTGAATTAAGTGAAGCGCACGTAGTAACAAACTAATACAAATATGAACAAAAGGATAAACCAGACAGCATGAAAGGAAAGTATAAGCTCTGCACATTCGTTTCGATCTTACTGGCGACTCATCAGTAGGAGCCGGTACTACGCCCTTTAACCACTATATATTTCAGGGAGGAATGTGGGGAAATAGTATAGTACAAGGGCCTATGCATATGTGTAAACCTGCAGTAGTGAAGCTAATTTCACATTAATTATTCAACAATGCGACTGAAAAGCCAAGTTAGTATTTACTATATATACACAGAACCTTTAAGGATACCAGCACCATGTAAGTTGAGTCTGTACATGATACCAATACAATGGTTGCTAAATTGATACATGCTACCAAAACAACGGGTTTCAATGTATGCTTAAATTCACCAATATTGAGATTTACAACTATTTCTGAACATATGTTAATTCAGCAAATCCATACACTCTACACTTGATCGGTTGTAGTTATCACATTTCGCGGTATCCATGACATCATTCAATTAAATATATAACAATTAGATATTATTTTTATTTGAAAGCTAATAAATAAGCAAATGTGTATTTGCTTTATCTTGCTGGTCATATTTGACCTAATTTTTCACTATATGCGCAACACATTATACACAACTCATTTACTTTTCAGTTTCCTTTGAATTCATATTTTTCTATGAAATTTATTTGTAAGCTATGTTGAAAAATTTGATCTACGATCTACACTGCAACCAACTATTTATAACATGAGAAAATGCCTATACGTTACTAATATATTGATGTGGTTTTCATTTTATGGGGCATTTTCAGGATAACCTAAGAAATTGTCCACAACGACATTAGATTGCTTATTTGGTATTACAATTTTATTTAAGCGAAACTTAACACTATTTTTACGTAATGTAGCACATTTGCGTAGAGTTAACCTGAACCGTTTTGCAATGGCCTTAACAAATAATCCAGCAAAAATAAATAATTTCATTCATTTCAGTGCCGAAAACTGAATTTTGTTAATTTCACCTTCTGCAAACTGCAGGCGCATGAATTTAATTTAACCAACCAAAACCTTCTTCGTTTACGGTTTCATTTGTTTATTATTACAAAATCTTTGCCAATCTCAAAACATTCTATTGCATATTCGCTGATTTCCTTGAGCGCATTCAAATGTTTCTTTGTCAATGCATGTTGTTCTGCACATTTCAAAAATGGTAAACAAAAAACCTTACATATATATATATACATATATATTTATATATGCATATATATATATATATTTGTCTGTTGTTTTACTATCATTAGTGTAATCTAAACATTCGTGTACCGTCCTATTTTCCGACATTCCTCACCCAAATATATATTGGGTAAAGGGCGTAATACTGGCTCCTTCTGATGAATCGTCAGTAAGAACGAAGCGAATGTACATGAGATTATACGTTCCGTTTCTGCAGACTTTTGTTTATCTTTCTGGTTACATTTAAACCATTTTATTACAAGTTGTAAAATACCTAATAAAATTGTATATATATATATATATATATATATAGGTATATATATATATATATATATATATATATATATATATGTTAATTTCACAAAACAGCCTCTAACTGTTATATAACTAAACATTTAGTTAGGCAGAAAAGATAATGCATCAAGTAGACTGGTTTTTGCCCGTCTTTGCAACTTGTCAAATACAGGACAGAAATTTCCGCGACCGAGATTCTAAATGTAGATTTTTACGTTTTATCGAATCTTGCACTTCTCCGCAGCCCAACCTCTACTGCAAACTACAATTAATTTGCGGTTGCATACTAACTTATATTTTCGTTATGCTTTCATTCAGAATGACCTTATTCGGCATCTTTTTCGTCTCAAAAAGGTACATATTCACCTTTAATCTGTCATTCCAGATCAGACACCATGGCAACTAGGTACGTGAAAATAACCTTAAACTTCATGGCAGAAGTTGAATAATACCTATCTTGGTAGTAAAAAATAAAAATCACATGAAGCAACAAAGACAATTTGTCAAGTGGGCCGGCGTTGTGTTTATTGGGAACGTGAATGAAATTGCAATTTTCTATAAGGAACAATTTTTGGTGGCTATTAGAACTTCAAGTAAAAATAATATTAAATAGGCTTCAACTTAAGGAAGTTTTAATCCACTTATACATTGGAATATAATTGGAAATTGTCCGTAGTGCAAGATAATGTTGGCTTTGTGGATAAGTACATGACTCCGAGGAAAATGAACCCGTATTTGAGTCGCGGGCATAGAAGAATCGAGTAAGTACTCTACGTGTTTACATTTTGGTCGGAACCAATTTATTTGATGAGTTTCCCTGGCCTTCTGATGCAATGTTTTATTTATAACGACAATATGATGGAAATCCAATCTCGTTCAAAATGTATATTTTTATATATATATATATATTTATATTTACGAGTTTAAGGATTCTGGCAAAGCGGTCTTGTTATATGCGCTAAGACGTTTGATTATTATTTTTTAAATTAAATTATAATCCAAAATTATATGTAATTTTAAATTTATTCAGTGTTTGCGTATCATTATCGTTGAAAAAATTTGAAAGCTATAAAATTTTAATATCGAATTATTTTGTTTTAATTTATTTGATGTTAACTGATTAAAACGAAGAAAAATTTGAAAATTTCAATTTATTTAACTTATATATTATTCAACATAACGTCAGCTACAATAATTTTATGATCGGTTATTTATTTATTGGTATTTGTGTTAATTTAATTCCATCAGAATAAAGTTAGAGAAAATACCTGCAAATTGTATCACTTCCCATTCAAATGTTTTACATTTAATTAACATTTTGCATGCTTACACAATAGAAAAAATGTAGCATTATACCTCTGAAGTATGTTTAACATTAAATACAAAAGTTCCTACATTCGAAGTAAAAATGATTAAAGGTCAACCAGACTGATTGCCTGGAAATATCTCTCTTTCTCAATTAAGTTAACAATGCGTAAACTCGCCTTAGAGATCAGTTTAGGATACTAAAGTACTGTGTTTTTTGGTTTGACAAGGATTTCATTTACGTATAATGTTATAAAAATATTGTGGCCATATTGATTAGGAGGAAGTAGAAAAATTTTCATTCACACTTTGATGTTTTTCTTGGCACAATCTGAACAGAAATGAGATGCTCTCCTCTGATCTAATCTGATGCAATGATTGGTCAAATACAACGTTAAATGTGTTCCTCGGTTCGGCGTAATTTAAATCAATTTGAAAAATTTATATTGTACAATGGATCCGATTATATATATTTCAAAATAAATTTACTACTATAAATGTAAATTTTTAATTCATTTGCCTTATATATTGCCTTGTAATATCACCCGAAACGTAGTTTAAAATACTAAAAACTTTGGTCCATGCTTTCATTGCTAACCATCGTCAATAAATTCCGGGACATTGTCTAAAACACAAAATGAACCTGGTTTAGCAATATAATGTGTGCTCTGATGTTGTGAGTCGGCTTTTAATTCTGAATCTTCAATCGCACGGAAATAATAAATCATCAGGAAAAAAATTTCATTTATTTTTACTATGGTGTATTATACTTTTCGTTTGCTATTAGTTAATTCATTATATTATTTCGAGAACTCGTAAAGAATATTTCGCACTACATAATTTTGCAAAAAAAACCGATTAGGAATAATGTTGAATCTGGCAAATATTAAATTCCACAGTTTAATGATACATAAATTGAAAAAAAATTAATGGATTTCTTGTAAGCTACTGCAAAAATCAATCGTCTGATCCAATACAATAATTGGAGCTTTAAAAGAAACATTGTTGAAAACTCCTAAATATATTGTGTAACTTTCAGCATCTTTCCGATACAATAGAAAATAATGTTATCATCAATATGACGCTTGTATTCAGGTGCTATTTAAGTTGCCTATAAAAGAACGTCCAAAATAACTCTCAAAAATATTCTCGTAAAAGTACAAAAGGTTTGCTACACACATTTTCATCTTGCTACTAAATGTCTGTTAAAAGTGGCTTGGCATTTAAGCATGTTTATGGTCCACTTATGTGACTTTTACTATAAGAATAATGCATTAACATATCGCTATCTCGATAAATTAATAATTTAGGCCGTCTTCATTATCAATGCATGCGTGTAAACTCACAGCTCCCGTATGTAAAAATTGCGTATATGAAAAATGTAGATGAGAAACTGCGCAAGAAATGAGCCGAGCTTAATATAATTTAACGAACGTTCGTTGCGCGGACGGTGATAAATTTTACTTTAATCATTGTTGCAATCATGATATAAACACCTGACCCCTTAAATGCACACATTTATCAGTATAAAGTGAGTATTGTATAGTGTAGAAAAAGCAGTTCGTCCAGTAGATCAGCTTCGTCCTTATTGGGAACGCAAGACTTACTGTCCAGAATTTGGATAACACAATTCAATGAATTATACACAGTTATCAATGTAATTGTAACCATATAATTTATACTACTCCGCTTAAATTTATTTTGAATCCCTTCTTATAGTTACATGCATTTGTCAGGATAAACTAAGAATTGTATTGTTTCAAACAGTAGACCGGTTTCGTCCTTATTGGGTACTCATCACGTACTGGCCAGAATTTGGCCCGCAAGGACTCGAACCTGGGCACGTCTGCTTTGGAATCCGATGATCCAACCACTGAGCCACCTTGCTAAAGGTTTGTTTTATTTACTTCATTTGTGCACAGGATCGGTGAAACACGCAGAGTTGCGCTCAACTACGACAATGTAGATATCACACGCACATATCTATATATATATATATATATATATATATATATATATATATATATATATATATATATATATATATATATATATATATATATATAGACTGAGTTAGCTATACGCATGTTAATACCGCACACTTTTCTAATAACTTTGTAGTGCATGTAATCAGAAATTTATATTTATTGAGCAAACTAATGTGAAACAAACTCAAAGTCAGTGATAGGCTAACTGTGCATAAAACTGAATTTCCGGTTTAGTAATCCTATAAACGGTGAGAAAGATTTTATTGAGGAACGGAGTTTGGAGAAGGCATTAAAGGAGATAATATTTAGCGCTTATTGCTAAGGTTAAACATATTAATTTATAAACAAAATTTGATAAACATAAATTACTCTCTATAATATTAGGATAATCAAATTTTGAAATCACGTAATTAAATAATCTTTGACTGACGGAATGGTGAAAAACATTTCTCTGTGTTAAATTAGCTACCTTGATATAAACATCGATCCCATTGTAATTAACAAGTTGCATTACATGTCAAAACTACCGCCAGTAACACATACTGAGGCGTTTAGAACTTCCATGTTCATCATCAGAGCACGTCGGTATGGTGACTATCGAAGATAAGGCAGCAATGCATGTATACAGAAAACAAATTCAGATTTGCAGCTCTCACCTCTAATGGACCCGCACAAATTGAGCGTGAATGGAAATGTGGTATTCACTAGAACTAATCGGCCACGAATATTAACTTCATGCATATATCGCAACATTTATATTTGTTGTACAATTAAAACAAACATTGTTTACGTCGACGGACATTAGCAAATCAATAAGTAAAGTTTTCTAACTTCATATGAACGTGAATCACATTGTACTTAAGAAGTCGCACAATGTAAAAATAATCAAAAAAGCCACACATACTGACAATTTTTAACTTACATGATCATCGTTGGAGCTCGGCAGTAAGCTGACAACTAAGAATAAAAACGCAATGACCAATTATATTTATATATATATATATATATATATATATATATATATATATATATATATATATATATATATATATATATATATATATATATGCCTATTGTAATTTCAGGAAAAAATAGATACGCGTCTCTCACCTAATGTAGTCCCGCACAAATTGTGTATGAATGGACATTTAGGCCGCATAATATCTATCCAGCCACGAACATCAATCTTATATATATTTAGCCATGGGCTCCTAATGGCAGCCTAACTTAAAATAGAAGCTGATGCAATTTATTGCGAATGAGCCTTAATTTGGGTTTTGCTTTTAAATAATAGGACATTTCTCTATTTAACACCCCTTTTCGCTTTTTTAATGGCAGCTTGATTTCATTATATATATATATATATATATATATATATATATATATATATATATATATATATATATATATACATATAAGCGCAAATTTATGCATGATTTTTTTACAGAAAAGATTTAAAAACATTTTAATGATTTTTTCTTAAAGAAATGTTCTTTAAAAACTAAAGAAACTTTGATTGTGCGGGTAGTCAAAACATTTTACGATCAAATTTTCTAGCTTGGACTGAACATCATTACCTTTGTACCTGAACGGTTGTAATTTTGTTTAGTAAATTATCCTAGTTTTAGCATACATACAGTCTTGCTCACAAGGTTGACTATCTACGTATATATTATTAGAAATATTTACATTTATCTATCAATCTGTGTATATTATTATTTTTCCATAATATATATATACTTATATTTATATAGTTTTTTTCAGTGTATGATAAACATTACAATGGCTTGCAAACGCAATTCATTTCATAGATCTGTTTTGTCCTTAATGGGAAAGCCATCTGGGTATGTAAGTAGAGATTGCCATGTATGGGGCTTGAACTGGAAAATTTGCTGCTGAGATTCATACAAGGACACTCAAAGGAGTGTATATATATATATATATATATATATATATATATATATATATATATATATATATATATATATATATATATATATATATTATTGAAAAATAGCCAAATTTAAATGCATGCGCTGACGAAAATTTTGCCCTCGCAGAAAATTAGAACGCCTGTAAAATTAAGCATTGTCAATTCCATTCATTCTGATAATCATGAAATTTCTTTTGAACTTAATTCCCTGAAAAGTTACTATTTACACATAAGTTACGGAATCATCGATCCATTTTATATGCTAATTTAGAAAGTAACTCTTTTAATATTTTATTTTCCATTATTAGTAGTATTGTCCATATAAATACACAAATCCTAACACACACCCACACACGCAACAGCGAACATACAAATGCTTATACTGCATTTTTATTCTTACTGTCGTTCAAGCTTCTGCCCTGGCAACAAAAAAGAAAAAAGCGTAAACAATCTAAATATTATTCGAAAGACGATGATGCCCAACTTTACACAAAAACTTTGATAGGCGTGCTTTAAAAATCAAAGAATAAGGGCACTTCTGGAAGTCAGGTTTGGTCTTCTCACCAGTTTACGTAAATAAAAACTGAAATTAACGAAGTGTAAAACTGTCTGTTCATGCTAAATTAACCGTAGGGTACTTTGCTGAAGTGTTGTAGCCTTACGCTGTTGGGCTTTGTGACCTCACTTAGGAATGCACATATTTTCGTTTGGCCATTTTAATGCGTTTGTAATTTGATATAAGAACTAAATCTTGAATTGAAGCAGGTATGCACACCAATGTTAAATTAAAAAATATTAGATTTTCACTATAGCTCAACTCGATTTCAATATATAGTCTTCGGTTAGTCAATAATATAAAGCATATTGGATTAGGTGGGCTTCATGTTAAGTACAGTTCGTCGAAATGAAAAAATCCTTTTTACCCGTGTTATCTATACTCGTTTTATAATAAAGTTTGGCTTTATTACACGCTCTTTCGTAATTCATTTAGGGATCACGTCAAGTAAGATAGACTAAGAAATGAATATATTACGTTCAATTGAATAATGCCAATACATTATGACAAGTTAAGCCTATAATTAAAAAGATGGAAGGCATGTTAAGCTGGGCAGAACAGAATTGTGAGTTTTTGTATAAATTCTTAAGAAAATTATTCATAATTAATATTTGATTGGAACTTTATCAGAAAAAGTAAAATATTCGACGATTCAAGTTATATATATATATATATATATATATATATATATGTCCGAATGTACATACAAACATGTATTTAAGACAGCAAAAAATATAAATAGTGATAAACGAATAAAAATTGTGCAATTATTAAACTAGTTGAACTAAAACGACTCTTTATTTATGTGTGGTTTATTTAAAAGTCTTAAGGGTGGTTTTAGTTTAGTTATTACTATTAATATTTAATTTACATCAAATTACAGATTATTAAATTAGAACATTTACAGAACATAATAAGAAGAGAAATATCAAATAGAGAAAAATTTTCAGGCTCTTAACATATGTGAAGCAATAGTTGGTATAAATAGTAATATCAGAAATAGGTAGACGCATAAAAGCATAATAAGGAAACCAAATATCAATTCAGATGGAAAGAAATGAATATAAATGCGGAGAGATACATAAATCGCTAATCAGTTAGATGGATGAACAGATAGAAAGATTGGTAGGTCGCTAAACAAATTGATGGATAGAGGGATGAAATATTGAAAGTTGGATAGATGGATAGATGTATAGATAGATAGATGGATAGAGAAAAGGCGGACGAATATAAATACGAATCGTTGAGTAGATTGATAGATCGGTAAACAGGCAGACAGACTGACAGTATAGATTGTAAGAAAGATTGATACAGAAATATGTTAGTTAGTTAGAGTGTGAGATTGATAGATTATTTTTGTTTGGATAAATTGATAAATAGATAGGTAGATAGAAATTTTGTATATATATATATATATATATATATATATATATATATTAAAGCAAATATACGTAATCATTTTTTAAATTATTTTGTTTAACAGCAATTGTATAGATACAATTTTTATTGCTGCATAGTAAACTGAATATACATTCTTTTCGGTTAACTTGTCTTTGAAATAAGTGTGCATTCTTCAAACTATGTGGCTTACTAGACTGTTACTTTGCCGAGCATTTTTACGACATAAATCCTCCACTATATTTTCATTAGGCATCAAGCCAGGGCATTTTAGTGTAAGATAATAAACTGTGATTTATTTATAAATAGCAAGGTCATCAGATGGTTGTTTGACCCCGGAAATCTACTAAATTAAGGTCGAAAATTTGGGCATTCTATGAGGCATCTTCACAGGCTAAGAATCTCGAGTAATATGGGGTTGCGTAAATATTAGGAGTTCTGTATCTAATTCTTAGCATCTGAAAATTAAACATAGTCAAAGGCAATAACACGGCCTTTGTTAAAACTCAATGGAAAATATCGTGATAACTGGAATATAGTCAAAGAAATTTGTTCTTAATATTAAGGATTCTAAAGTCTTTGGTTTATTTCATTCATCACGTGTTTTACCTATATTATTAACTATCGTTTTCATTAGAAGCCACGAATAATAGACAAACATTGATACACGTGCGAATAGACTGATTGAATAATTTACTACGCTAAAATTTGGGGCAACATTAATTGCAAAATATCACGTCAAATACGAAGCACACGATTGGAAAGCTATTCTTCGACAAACTACTTCTATTGAAGAGAGATTAGCCCACCTACGTTATTTTGCTTTTGTCCTTTTCAGACGACAGGCCAGAAAAAATCTGAACTACTCCATATAGATGATTCGCTAGGTTGACAAAAGATTAGCTTTCTAAATTAGATGCTTCTAATGGACGCCATTTAAATAAGATTGTTTACGTTACATAGAATAGTTAATTTAATAAACCCAGACGAAAATATATTATTTTGCTGTTGACCAAAACCAAATTTATGTTTCTGATATAAACAAAAACCAGTAGACTGGTAAATAGCCAAGAAGTTAGTTCTTTGCTAGTATACGTCCATGAATGATTGTTTTTCAGTTTTAACCGTTATTGCAGCTGTATTGCTCGGATTTTGTTTGTTAGAGTGACTGGTATAGCAATTTCTCGATCCAAATTTGGAATACTGTTAAAATAATGGTGAAGCCAAAAATATACTGAATGGTCCTGGTTTGAGTCTTGATTTACAATTTTGTTTAATTTACATTCGGTGATTCTTCAAAAACGCCCGAAAACAAAACAGTGCAAAAGTGCAAGCGGTTGCTACCTTGAAATCAACTAGATTTCTATTTTAATTCACATAAAAATTAGCGTTTTCACGGCCCATCCTAAATTTGAACTTCATTCTCATGTCTCTTTAATGGAGTTAAACGATTAATGGGTGAATTCGTCTCGATTACACTTTAAATTTCAATGATAATTAAAACAGGTTAAGCAACGTTAACTAGATATCATGACTTTCTTTCCATGTCTCTGAGAGTGCCACGACTACAAATATAAAAAAGGGAATAAAACACACATTAAATGAAGTAAGTAATTCAACACTTAGTTTTTGGATTCTCAGCTATAGATAAGTTAACTTAAATATTTAAAATATCGTCGCTTCTGAGCTTTTTCATATAGGGTATTGGAGACAACTCATTCTCCCGTTCTCACGGAAAATAAGTGATTCAATTTCAAATATTGGCTGATAATGGTTGCAAAAATATATTTTGTGAAATTTATATAATATATGTAAAACACACAGTGAACTCATCGAAATTCTTGAACGTATGCTGCTATCTTCTAGAAAGAAAGGCGTGACACCAAAACGGATCTGGAAAGTTAATGTCAATTTAGATGCTTCATGAAAAATTGAAACTTTAATTGAATAACATATATGGATGTAACAGAAAATAAAAACTATGATGGTCGGGATTGCAGAGCTATTGTTTTGTTGAATCTCTCGTACAAAAATGTTGTGCTGTAATACTAGAGAAGCGGGCTTATTCGGTGTTTTATTCCATAGCATCAATATCATCATCTTTATCATCATATACGTAATAGGCAACTTCTTCAACATCATTATCATTTTTGACACCAGTTTTGTCATTAAGGAAGTTCTTTGTTGCGAACCTGGATTAATTGAAATTACCTGATCTGCGTTTTGACTAACGCAGCTTTCATTGTTCCAGTAATTTTCTTTTGACAATATATTTCGGCCTAACTTACCGTAGAACAAAAAATGGAATTACAACATATTTCTTTTACAATGCAGCATAGCCTCGAGAAAACATGAATAATTATTGGAAAAATTTTATTAGAAAACCCGTTAAATGAACAAAAAGCAACGATCTGGGAGTGGATGAATCTTGCCTAGATGGGAAGGCAAAGAAAACGATGTGCAGAAACGAGGCCACCTAGAAATTTTTGGATGTAAATTTGTGCTCAAAACTCGGAAATACAATGGTTTGCTATGTCTGTGGCATGTTCAAGATGGAGTGATTATTATTTCATGTCCGGTAATTTCATTTTTACACAAGTTTTATAGAACCTGCTAAATCAGTGAAAAGTTGTAAGAATTTAATTTTCTTGGATAATGCTCATGTCTGATTTATGGAAAAAATGTGGAATTTGATGTTTTTATAAAATGATTTTCAAAGCCCAGTAGGCGTAGATTGATCAGACGACAAACTCATCACATTACAGAACAGACAAGTTATAAAATTATTCCCATATTCTAATTAAAAATCAGTATTCATATGTGTAAATATATATGGCATATTTGATCAGATAAATATTTATTTTGATATGACCTACATATGAGATCTAAGACGTGGACAAATCATTAATTTAACACCTGACCCATTAATTACTTACATATGTCAGTTTAAACTAAGAATTGTATAGTGTAGAAAAGGCAATTCACCCAGTAGACCGGTTTCGTCCTTACTGGGAACTCGGACAGGAACTCGAACCTGGGCACGTCTGCATCGGAACCTGGTGCTCTAACCACTGAGCCATTCTGCCGCACAGAAAAAACAATAAATCCAGTAGACCGGTTTCGTCCTTATTCGGAACTCATCATGTACTGGCCAGAATTTGCCGTGGACAGGACTCGAAACTGGGCACGTCTGCTTCGGAACCTGGTGCTCTAACCACTGAGCTATCCTGCCGCACAGGTTCGAGTCCTGTCCGCGGCAAATTCTGGCCAGTACATGATGAGTTCCCAATAAGGACGAAGCCGGTCTACTGGATGATTTGCCTTTTCTACACTATACAATTCTTAGTTTATACTGACATATGTAAGTAATTAATGGGTCAGGTGTTTATATCAAGACCGCAACCTTGATTATAATAAGTGTTATCACCCAACGCGCAACCAATGTTCGTTTAAATCATTAATTTGTTAACACAATATCTCAATATATAATTTACAGCTGCAAACTAAGTGAGCGAAAAAAATAATTAGTTGCTAAATTAACTGCCCATATAAAAATGTAAATAGTATTGTTAAATCTATTAAGCTAAAAATGAAATTTGGATATCTGCCTGGTAAAATTTAATTTAAGTTATATATATATATAGTCAGTAGAAACTTTTAATGCATGAGATAGCAAAAAAATTCATCCGGTAGACCGGGTTTGTCTTTTTTAATACTGAGTAATTCTTTTAGTATTTCTGTTGTCGGGATTCGAATAACTCTACTCAAAAAAGTAAACGCTCAAAATGATTTTCTTCCCAGTACTCAATTTCATTATGTTTAAAATTCCCATTTTTCTGGTCTACCTCGTAGAGAGTTTATATTTCTTTTTAAATTAATTTGTTGATTTTCTAAGTATTGAGATTCCTCATGTTGTTTAATTCAAAATATGATTAAAACAGAAGGAAAACCAGAGATGTGTTCCGAAAATACAAGCAAGTCCAACTGATGTAACGAGTAATCTGATCATAATCACCATTACAGTCCGTCCTAAAATGTCAATCATTTTTAGACACCAACACTCAAAAAATCTAGAATCTATGAATTTATAATTAGAATTATTTGGTTTTAAAACTGCATGAAAATAAGTTACTACTGAATGGTTTGATTAATTTAATTATAATAATAATTTATATATTCTTTATGTATTATATTTTGCATGTCTAGTGATTTTAACCTACTTCTCTAGATCTTTATCAGACAACCAGCCACCAGATGTGACTTTTATATATACTTGGTTTCTTAAAAGTAAAAATTGTGTGTCTATGAGGCCTGAATGAACAAGTATCAAATAAAACATTCTGAGATTGGTGTGGGTGTTGATAAAAAATAATTAAATCACGTTTTCGAGTTCTCGATAAACATCGATTCCATTGCATATATCCCGTCGCAATACATAGAAAAAATACCTGTGACTAACAGTATCTACGTTATGTTCTTCGACTGATTGGAAAGAAATTGATTGATGTTCATCACAGGATCGTAACCTTTATGTAACAAATTGACAGATTATTTCAAAAATATACCAGGAACACTTGTCAATTCAGTATAAGTGTCAGCTTCACACAGTCAATGAGAGCGAGTCATCGACTCGTAGTTACTCGATGGAATAAGCACCAACGATGTTAAGGACAAAGGCTCTACCACTATAAATATCAACAACATAGGCAAAAACCTAAATTATAAACGCATTCCTTTTCAAAATAAACTTCTTTATTTGGCAATTGTCGACACTGATTATTAAATTTTTAAGTAAACTGGATTCCAATAGATTAACCGCATAATTTCATTAATTGCGATTAGGAACTTATGCGCCTATGTATAAAACCTCATGAACCGTGTTTCAAGGGAGTTCACAATGTTCGAATAAGACTGGCTGATTTCAAAATAAACGAATGGTAAAAACCCCTGAATTGGTAGCGAGTAAGCATTACGTTATTGAGACTCTGAATATGTTCCTGTTGATTAAACATGTTCCAAAATTTAATTGAAGACCTTGAAGTAAACTCTAATCCCATTTATATATTAAACGAAAATTGATTGCCTGGGCGGTTTTAACATTGACTATAATCAAGGTTGCGCATTTGATATCAAAGCCTGACCCTTTAGTTACTTACATTTGGCAGTATAAACTAAGAATTGTATAATGTAGAAAAGGAAATTCATCCAGTTAAATACTGTTTGTTGCGAAGAACTAAAATATATGCAAGTATGTATTAGGTGTTGCGAACCTAGTAACAAATTAGTTCAGTTGTGACCAGAAGGATAAACCAAAGGCAGTATGAACGGAAAGTATAATCTCATGCACATTCGTTTCGTGCTTACTGGCGACTCATCAGTAGGAGCCGGTATTACGCCCTTTAACCACTATGTATTTGGTCGAAGAATGGGACTTTTGTACCGTCCTATTATTCCACATTCTTCTACCAAATATATAGTGGTTAAAGGGCGTAATACCGGCTCCTACTGATGAGTCGCCAGTAAGCACGAAACGAATGTGTATGAGATTATACTTTCCGTTCATGCTGCCTTTGGTTTATCATTCTGGTCACAATTGAACTAATTTGTTACTAGGTTCGCAACACCTAATTCATCCAGTAGACCGGTTTCGTCCTTATTGACAAATCATCACGTACTGGTCAGAATTTGCCGCGGACAAGGTCCGAACCTGGTCACATCTGATTCGGAATCAAGTGCTCTAACCACTGAGCCACCCTGCCGCACTTCTTTTTAAAATTTTTGTCCATGAATAACAGAACAAAACTTCCGTCAGTGGCACACACTGACGCGTTTCGACCTTCCATGATCTTAATCAGTGTATGAAGGCGGTCTCACTAGGAATGGGCGACGTGGTGTTCTTTTACAGTCCCCATTTAACCACGAATAATACGGATTAAAATGTTCGCTTCTGATGGTTATATGGCAGTGAAACATTTGTATGTCTTTGAATGATGATGATGATTATTATTATGATGATGATTAAGGCGCTACGCAAGCGTCAGTGCTTGCGAATTGCGGTAGTTTTGTTACGCGTCAGTTCGTAGGATTGGCGGCAGCTTTGTTAAGGAAGGTCCAAACCCGTCAGTGCGTGCGACTAGCGGTATTTTTGTTATATTGTTCGACTAATACAATGGGATAGCTGCTTACGTTAATCTCAAAAAACTTGATTTAAAGAATTGTTACCATCACCTGCGCAATCAATTATTTTTTAATTAAAAGTTGATCGTTTATTAGTTTGGCGATCTGCAATACGTTACTGCAAAATAATCATCAATTAGAAACTAAATATTTGCAAATGCTCCAATACTTATTTATTGAAGCGAGTAGGCTCAAAATTTATAAGTATTTCGAAGTTGTTTAACGTGCTCTAGTGCGATTTTTTTATAATTCATATAAAACAGGAAAGAATGCTATGACTACCGCTTTGATAATGAGATTTAATTAAGAAATGGATCATGTATAAATAAAATACCTTGACAAATTATTGTTTCGAGTGAAATGTATCTGGATATTCATAACATTTCGATGTTAAAAGATATTAAGCGTATCGCTTTTTGCTTCCACTTGACTTCTTCAAGAAAGCGTAAAAGCAATGGAATTGGTCAGTTGAAAAATTACAAATAGACTTTTACTGGATAGAAATAGAGTGATCATCGGCATGACCGACACTGAACTGTCGCTGTTTACATGATCTTCCGCCAATGACCAGTCTAGTTTCAGATCTGCCCTTCAGATGGGGTCTTTCCATTTTGATTATTTGCACTAAAGTATCCAAACGTTGAATGCGAGCACGAATTTCAAATTTACTAAAGAAATAACCTTTTAAGGAAAGTAAAGTTTTGAATTCACTTATATTGAGCACCAAAATAAGAAATGTAAAATATAAAATTAACCACATTTCTATGCTCAAGGAGATAATACATGGCATGTTAATTTAATTCAATCTTATAGAATGTATTTATTTGTATAAAAGCCGTATTATATTTTATAAAAGACTACATTTGTTGACATAAATAAAACTTTAAATGATAGGGAGCAAATAGTATTGCCTACTTTTATAGAGACGCCTATAACTTTTTTAAAGTTTTCATAATAACATGATATTAAACAAATTTATATAAAATTTTTACAAAATACGATAATAAATATCTTATCCTTTCTATTTTTTAAACATTTTAATTTATCGAAATTTCTACAATTATTTTATTCAGCATATATTAAGAACTAATTTGTTAAATTTAGAAATTCTTGCGATAAATTCAAATTGAATATAATATCACACATTTAATTGTGCTCGAATTTACTCAGCAAATACAAATAAATTCATTTTCCTAGTTTAAAAACAATGAATACTAATAAACCAGAAAAACGAAAATATTGTGACACAAATGCATTTAAGATCTTCTTTAATAGACAACAGGCAATATAAAAATGGAGTTAAAAACCTAATTTTGAAAAGAAATCTTTTATGTCCTGACTGACTAAAAGATTTACAACTATTCAGAAACAAAGAATTCTTGTCTAAATTCATTTATATTTGTAATTGTAGAATTGGGAAATCGGAAAAAAGCAATGGTATTATTTTTCGTATACTGAGTTCAGGTGTGCGGTTTTGTGCCAAAAAGAATTATTAAAAATATTGAATGGCTCAGATTAAACAAATTAAAATTGATGAAATTATAATTTGAAAACACAGTGACATTCTATGGAATAAATGTTTCATTTTGAATAGAATTCATAAAATTAGAGCAATCTTTCAAAAAATACATCGTGGGGTTATATTATTATGGTTCTTCGACATCCTATAATTTATATAATTTCCCTACATTATTTAGATGATTACAGACTTATGTCGTAAATCTCCTATGAAATAAGGCAAATTTATTCGTTAAAACGAATCAGAGATTTCAACTGTAGTAAAATAGTATTATATCATTTTATATGAACACTAATAGTTTTTGACATTTATGTGCAATAGCTCACGGGCTATAAAAACGTATAACGGGATATAAAGATGAGATGCCTCTAATTAATATTGTTGTAATTGAGTATGGCATAACCACATACTAGCAGTTGTTAATTGACTTAAACAAAAAGTTATTTGTTTGCTGGTAATAGTTATTATTTGAATCTGCATTCATGCTATGATAGATAATAATTTTCCTTAGATAAATTTTAAATTCTACGATTAAATAAGCGTATTTCAGTTGCATACAGTTTGCGACATCTCACAAAAAATATGAGCGGGAAACAAATTAATGTGGTATAATTTTATTATCTTTGCCTATTGGATCACATTTATCACCAAAGAGATTTAGCAAAACGTTTAAATTAATAATTTATTGCATATCACACAACAGTAGTGACGCGATTACTTTTATAATAGAAAAAAACGAAAGTAAAATTGATATATTCCCGCTGATGTCATTTAATAAATTCTATGACTGAACTCTGTCAGGAGATGCTAACGCAAATTTGGTTGCATAGCACTACATAAACTCTTAATTTCAATTTACCTAACTGCATATTCTTCCTCAAGTCACGTTTGAACTTATCCTCAAGCAGACTGCATTATTGGTAATGTGATGTTTTCTCCGTCCATTTATTCTGATTAACGACGGTTATAAAACCAACCCGCCACAGCAACATTACTGGATGTTGTAGAATTCTAATTTTAATATTAAAAAATATAAATTAAATGTATGGCAGAAAACAAGGTCTTTATGTAACCGAGCAAAGAAATGATTTTATAAAGTAATGGCGGAAATATTTTTAAAATTTATATTTGGGAAACTTAGGACTCAAAACTGCTCGTAAAATGATAATCGAAAATTCATGCTAAATGAAATGAGGCAATAGATTTTGCGATATATATAGACGACACATTCGTATGCTAACTGATAGATCCATAAAATTCGACGTCCATTTGATGTCGAGTTTTGCATTCTGTTTTATTATTCCAAAACGCCTAGTTGATTCAATTAATTTGTCCAAAAACAGATGTCAGGTTTATTAAAATGCAAGCCGACTTTGGAGAACAATTATAGAAAATTGAGTTAGATGCACATTAGCAAATTGGTTTGAAATTCTTGCGAACTTAAAAAAACTTGTATTTACTATATTTTACAATCTTAATGATGCATTTAGTCGTTTCTTAAATGTCTTGTTTGATTCAATAATCAATTTCGTCTTCGTTAGCACATCAACTGAATTTAGACTAATGTGTGCCATTTTACTGATTATATAGAATTGTTTTTAGAAGATTTGCTTGAAGAATGGAGACCAAGATTGAACTAATTAAAGCATGTTTTCTAGGGTACGTTACAAATAGTCATTATAATATTTTAATTCTTTAAGAAATTTATCTTACAAGATTTTGACATTTTTTGCTTACGCGGTTTTCAATTATAATAAAGCATTTATTCTATTATATGATGGTTTTTAAAACACGTTAATTTTTGTACGTAAATGTTTTCGCATCGTCATATAACCCAATGTACTTGTGAAATAGAACAAAAGAATAAAGATTTTGTAAATAGAAGAGATGTTCCACATAATAAGGACAGAGAAAAAATATATAGTATTTCAGCATAATATACATATGAATAAAATCTAAAGTACACACAGTTATTTATTATGGATTTCCAAGCTCAGTGGTAATGCCAGTGCTATAAAAATTGTACTTTGTGTAACATTCTGAGCAAAATCTGTGTGTTTTTGCAATGTCTAATTAGGGAAGCATACTCAAACGCATAGCCTTAATTAAAATTTATGCAATAACATTTTTTCAAGTTTGCGATCTTGATATAAACAACTGATCCATTATGTACATATATTTGTTAGTATGAACTAAGTGTTGTATAGTAAACTGGTTTTGTCCTTATTGAGAACTCATCACGTATTGTTCAGAATTTGCCGCGAACATGATCGAACCTGGCCACATCTGGTGCTCTAATCACTGAGCCACCCTGTCGCAAACTACACAGAATATTCAATCATATACTAATTAATGTTTCTTGGTTAGCCTTTCCTTTAGGTAGAGCCTATATAGCATCCCTTTTGCCTTAAAGGTCCAAGTTATTATCCCTTATAGAACATACACCACGTTAATTGAGGAAGTGGTATTGAAACGAACATTTATATAATTAAACGAACATTGGTTGCGCGGGTGGTGAGAAAAATTATTTTTCTGTGCATGTCGCGTTATTCGCAAAATATTTTTTTTCTATTAATTTACGTGCAAAAACAATCTTATTTACTACATGCCAATTTCGTATTTGCTCTGACAGGTGCAAATTCCATCTTCGACTAGATCATCTTAATTGTGTCTGCCAACAGGTAGAAAAACAATGATACCTATTTTTAGGTGCCGATTGTACTGGAGTTTTATTTTCTCACTAGTTTCTAAATCATGGAATTGATGTTTATCTCATGCTCTCAAACTTCATTTATGGGAAGTTAGATGGTATTTGGAGATAGACGTAATCACTTAATCTCATTAAAACAACGATTCTTTAATAGATGATTCCCTTCTCTATTTTGTCCTATCGCTGTCAAACAAAGCAATTTACTCCATTATAAATCCTTAACTTAAGTTTAGGATAAAGCGGTTCCACAGAAATAGTATTATAATGAGTCGGATTCAGCTCATTACGACTTGCGTTTCTCCTAAAAGTATAATTGTGAACAAAGTGCTGCTGCACAGCGAACGCAAAGTTGTATCCACAGAAAAGATCACGGGCTTCAACCTTGAGTTATTATTTTATTCCGGTTGTGAGATAAGAGAATACAATAATTGGCTCTGATTCAAAATCGTCGGCCAAATTAGGCTTGGCTTGGACAATGAAAAAGTTAATCAAATAATATAGCGCATATACCAATTCATTGTAGGAGATTATGTAGCCTAATTAAGGCTAAATGGAGTCATATTGTACCATGAATATGGTTTGTTTATTATAACAAAGAGAAAACCATGCTTAATGATGAGATGTTTTTCGTTATCACTCGCACCAATAAACGTAAGTTATTTGTAGCTAATTTTTTGTCATCGATTAATCTGTAGCGCTTCATTATTCAGGACAAAATAGAGTTCTACTTAGTAAATATGTTGGTAACTATGAACAAAAGCAGAAGTCAAATGGAATACGACTACGTAGTAGTACTTAAATGTGATTCGCTGTATGACAACAGTAAATCCTTACGTACTGCAAATCTTTAAATGTACGGGCTTCATGTTGTTAATCCGATTTTGTAGGAGAAACGAATTAGGACAAAAATAACCTGTAACATTAGCGACATATGCAGACGAAACTACTGAGATCGGAATTTTGAATTAGATGCCTTTAGGTCAATACTTTTTAAGATAAATTATGTCGTCACAATTAAACAAGCAAAGTAGTAACTCATTTGGTTTACGGAAAAAGGTAATATTACCGTTTAAACAAGCTTGGATTTCACGGGCGGCGATAATAATTACGCAAATTACGGTTGCGACCTTGATACAAGCAACAATCCCATTAAATAGGAAATCTTCAGTACAAAAAAAGCTTCTTGTAGGGTAGAATAGGAATTTCATCAAGTAGACTGGTTTCGTCACTAGGAGAGCTCCCAAAAGGTACCAAACTGATCGACTGAATGAATCGCCATTTTTACACAACACAATGTTTATTTATACAGAAAAATGTACATATAATTGGATTGGTGCTTATATTATGCTCACAAACTTGATTTTAAAAATACTACAACTTAACAGGTATTAGCATTTTTTAAGTAAAATTTACGAGTTTGGAGATAACACCAAGCCCATAATAATTAATCAGTAGTCGAACAACTGTTATTGGCATTTGTGTATTAGGTGTTGCGTACCTAGTAACAAATTATTTCAAATATGACCAGAATAATAAACCAAAGACCGCATGAACGGAAAGTATAATCTTGTGCACATTCATTTCATGCTTACTGACGACTCAGCAGTAGGAGCCCCTCTTACACCCTTTGTCCACTATATATTTTCGTAAGGAATGTTGTAAAACAGAACGGTACAATCTCCTATACAAAACTGTAAACCTGCAGTAGTGAAGCTAACTTCACAAAAAGTATTCGTCAATGCGACTTCAAAGCCGACTCACTATATACAATGTATATATCAATTCTGTATAGGGTACCAACAATATGGCTATTGTGTCAGTAACCAATACCATCATTATGGTACCGAAAAGAAATGGTTCCAACGCTATGTCTGCCCAGTCGGTACATTGTACCGACCCAATGGATTTCAATGTTTGCTTAATTTCATCAAAGTAAGAATACATAAAATTATTTCTGGACACCAGTATCTCCAACGAATCAATACACTCTGGACTTGATCGATATCAGTTATCATATGTGTATTAGAAGTTACGAACCTCGTAACAAATTATTGTAAATATGACCAAAAGGTTAAATCAAAGACAGCATGAAAGGAAATTATAATCTGGTGAGCGTTCTATTGTGTTGGTACCAAGTACCGACTCGGTTACCATGATGTTGGTACCACATTCCGACTCGGCAAACATAGCGTAGGTAGCATGTACTGACACAATAGCCGTAGTATCAGTACCTTTTCAAGTGTTGTGTATATATTATATATAATGAGTTGGCTATAAAGTCGAACTGTTGAAGACTTTATACGAAGATAGCGTCAGTACTGCAGATTTGCACATTCCTCTAGGAGATTTTACCATCCTATATCCCCAAATTTCTCACCCAAATATATAGTGTTTAAAGGGCGTAATACCGGCTCCTACTGCTGAACCACCTGTAATCACGAAACGAATGTGCTTGCGATTATACGTTCTGTTCATGCTCTTTTTGGTTTATCCTGCTGGTCACATTTGAACTAATTTGCTACTAAGTGATTAACACATCCTATACATACATTATTTCTCCACGACATTCGGTATTGGCATTCAGACATTGTAAGGCTTCACTTTTTATCTATATTTTGTTTTTAAAGCACGAAAAACCGTTGAGAATGGAAAAAAATATCCCGATTCTAATTTAGATTGCATTTAAATTTTAGAAGACAATTTGCAACCAAACCAATTAAAGGCCAAGAAAAGATTGCCATAACAGAATAAAATTTGCCTAAAATGATGCCACGCAGGTTTTGGTGGCTTTGATCAAGAAATTTCTTTTTTCTACATTGTATTATTGAATTAATTTCGATTGAGGAAAAACTGTTGTTTGCGAAATAAATGTATGCGTGATAATGAGGCTTTTCAGTGATGTCAAGCTAAGTAATCAGCACTGGGGCAAATATAACTTAATTATGTAATTCGAAGTTCATTTGTGCGTGCGTGTCTGTTTGTGCTCGAAAATTATAATTTAGATATATTTCATGAACGCCCAGCCATCTACCGAGCATTTGTTTTATCTTTATCATTATCGATGGTAACCGGGAAAGTAGCTGGCCAGATCGCAAACGATGATAAATTAACGCGCGATATAGATAAATAGTCGTATATACCTCTCCACTATCATCATTTTATCGAACAGCAGGTAGGCTTATTTTATGTATACAAATGACGTTCAAGAATAATGAAACAAATTAGTTAAATAGAACACAGCTTTTCTAATTGATTAAAATCCTTTTACTTCAATTCGGCAAAGAAGGAAATTCGTATTGAAATAACCATACTATATATTCTTAATTTCAATATACATATATAATCTTTTGCCTTTTTTAAGCCTATTTGACATTAGTTGATATAGGTTCAGAAGGGTATGTAAAATTCTTTTTTTAGAAATGCATAATCTCGTTTACATATTTGTTTCGTGCTTACGAGCGATTCATCATTAGCTTCCGATACTACGCCTAAGGCCCACAGTAGATTCGGTCAAGTTATATGATAGAGTTTAACGACGCAGTCAATTACACAATCATTAGATATTCGACTTCAGAGGTAAATCATTCTGTGCACAATATACCAAACATATTGATAGTCACAACATCATGATAATTGTGTAAGCTTAGTTTAACCAAAATTAAAGGTTAAACCATTCCCTACAAATGCATCTACTGAAATTTATTATATGCTGCTATCACATTATCGTGTTACCCATGATATCATTTATTGTAACATATAATAGTTGCATATTCAAGTTTGCTTCGGAATCTGGAACACTAATCACTGATCCACCCTGACATTCACAAAAGGCTTACTTTGATGTCTAGTCATCTTGATAGAAATATTAATTATATAACCATCGTGTGAGAAACATATACTAGCTGAACCAGATCCATTCTTAGAGTAATCGAATGGTTTAGTTCTGCCTATATTATACCTGTTCTATTATGTATGAAGATTATGATCTAGGTCTTTATTGATATGTTCCTTTAATGTATTAATAAGTTCATAATACCCTTTCCATTTTCAAAAATAAAAAGAATTTCATCAGATACAAGAAGCGCTTCTTTCTGATTTTCTTCTCAAGTATCTACAAATAAACATATCTTTATACATAAATTGAGAGCAAAACAAGATAGAAATATGCTTAAACATAGGGGTATATGAAAGAAAACCAATCAACTGCTTGCGTCACCTTTAGTTCAAGCTTAATGCCTGAACATGCTTCTTCTGCTTGCATAAATCCGGCTGCAAATTGTTTATCCATAAGGCTTCGTATGTGGCAAGCTCCCTTTTGTTTTTGCATTTAGTAATTATTTTAAATGCTACGTCTGGAGAACATAGGTGTTATGTTTCAACAATGTGTTACGCAATTGCAGACGTGTATTCACCATTTGATTTAAAACAGGCGGTTAAGTTACAATGTTCTCTCACTCGAGAAATTAACCGTCTGGTCGATCGGCCTTCGTAAGTTGATCGACAACTCGCCAATGCATATTGGTAAATAATATTTGATTTTGACATTAACAGCTCTTTCTCTTTGAATGCTGGTAACTGCACGTGTGTAACCCTAGATAACACTTGTAGTTCAGCTGCATTAAATGTACGTGTTAATCCCGCTTCAACTTTCTTTTGTGCTATTCGGGAAACTGCATCCCTTTTAAATGGGGATGTTCTGGTAGACTGTTTTCTTTTCTGGTCCATAATACGTCTGTTTCTGTTTAATTTCCCTTACAATAACTGATTCAATTAATTGTCTAGGATAGCCATTAGACATTAATTAAAAATGAATGTGTCTATGCAATATTATGTCAACCCTAATTACAATTTCTCGTTAAACCACCAGGCAAATCAATAATACTTATTACAGCAGTGCCACAATTGGGAGCATATAACAATTTTTAATACTTTTTAAATGTGAGCTTTAATAAAATTCATAGTACCCTTTCCATGTGCAAAAATAAAAAGAAATTTTATCAGATACAAAAATCGCTTCTTTATCGTTGTCTTCTCAGGTATCTACAAATGAACATCTCATTGTATATATATATATATATATATATATATATATATATATATATATATATATATATATATATATATATTCTTTTGAAATGCGAGCTTTAATAAAATTCATTGTACCCTTTTTATGTGCAAAAACAAAAAGAAATTTTATCAGATATAAGAAAATTTTCTTTCGCATGGTCTTCTCAAATATCTACTCATGAACATATCTTTATATATAAATTGGAAAGCAAAACAAGATAGAAATACGTGAACAAAGCGAGTGTGAAAAATAGAAACCAATCAAATTGCGTGCGTCACATCCAGTTCAAACTCAATGCTTGTACGTGCTTCTTCTGCTTACATAAATCCGGCTGCAATTTGTTTATCCATAAGGCTTCGCATGTGGCTAGCTCCCTTTTGTTTCTGCATTTAGTAATTACTTTGAATGCTACGTCTGGAGAACATACGTACGTTGTTTCGATGATGTGTTGCGCAATAGCAGACGTGTATTCACCATTTGATTTAAAACAGGCGTTCAAGTTGCAATGTTCTCTCATTCGAGTAATTAACCGTCTGGTCGATCGGCCTACGTAAGTTGATCGACAACTTGCGCATGTATATTGTACATGTACATCATCGAAACAACGCACGTATGTTCTCCAGACGTAGCATTCAAAGTAATTACTAAATGCAAAAACAAAAGGGAGCTAGCCACATACGAAACCTTATGGATAAACAAATTGCAGCCGGATTTATGTAAGCAGAAGAAGCACGTACAAGCATTGAGCTTGAACTGGATGTGACGCACGCAATTTGATTGGTTTCTATTTTTCACACTCGCTTTGTTCACGTATTTCTATCTTGTTTTACTTTCCAATTTATATATAAAGATATGTTCATGAGTAGATATTTGAGAAGACCATGCGAAAGAAAATTTTTCTTATATCTGATAAAATTTCTTTTTTTTGCACATAAAAAGGGTACAATGAATTTTATTAAAGCTCGCATTTCAAAAGAATCTTTCAGAAAACTAGATGAACTAGTGACGTTAAAGTGTAGAGCGCAAAGAACGAAATTGTGGTTAAAACATTATTATCAGTGTATTAAACAATTACGGTTCCCAGGTGTTTTGGTACGCAGTTTACGAAAATCAAAACTACGAGTCAACCGAAGAAATCTTACAAGGTTAACGTATTCTAAAATTGAGCAGTTGAAGGAAGATGAAGCAGTGCTACAGGCAAGAATTGGGTGTGTATCTTGTGTATTAGATGAACTAAGTCTTTTTGCAAGAATGAAATTTTTGATGTTTTTGCCGACAGTTATGAAGAAAGATAAAGCAAGAATTTTGAACAAATTGGAAAAAGATGTAAAACCTGGAGTTTTGTGTGATTTAATACCGACCGATCTTGATAAGCGTGTGCTTAACTTATCAAAAGTGCCAATCGATCAGCTAACAATGGAGGCACTATCGATGGGCCGAAATTATGGAATACATCCTTCTAATAATTGCAATGTTGATTTTGAGGCAGCATTTGAATTGTTATTTGAACAAACAGCTGACTTGGAGCCTACCAGTATTGATTATAAAAAGTGGTTCAAGGCTACACTAGTTGATCAGGCTTCACACTTGAAATCGTCTAAATGTGCAGAGCAGCATGCGTTGACACAGCAGCATCTAAATGCACTTAGAAATATCAGCAGAAATGCAGACATCAAAATACTACGCGCTGATAAAGGAAAGAGCGCAGTTATAATGGACAAATCTGAATACGTACAAAAGATGGAAAACGTGTTAAATGACAATACAAAATTCACACGTCTAGACGATAAATCAGATGAAATAGACAAGGTGGAGCGCAAAGTAATTAACGAAATTAAGATTTTGACAGTCGCCGGATTTATTGATGAGGCCACTGCACAGAAGCTCAAGCCAGTTGGATCATCTACACCAATATGTACGGATTACCAAAAACACACAAAAGAGGTTGTCCTATGAGGCCAATTTTATCAATGGTAAATTCTCCGTTTCATACACTAGCTAAATGGCTAGTTCGTTTACTTGAACCATTACGTAAACTACTAGGTAATCATTTGGTTGCCGATTCGTTTGAGTTTGTAAACAAAATTCAAGATATAAATGGTAAAAACAAGATTATGGTATCTTTTGATGTTACGTCTTTGTTTACAAATGTTCCAATTGATGAAACCATTGACATTATAGTCAAAGCGGTAGAACACGTTATATTACCTTCGCCGGTGCCAGGTCAAACTCTACGCAAGCTTATCTTATTATGCACGAAAGACGTACGATTTCGTTTTAATGGAAACATCTACAAACAGACTGATGGTGTCGCAATGGGAAACCCCTTATCTCCAGTGTTGGCTGAGATTTTTCTAGGGCACCTAGAAAATACATCATTAAAGAGTGACATAAGTAAATGTGCTCAATATATACGGTACGTGGATGATATATTTCTTGTACTTAAAAACAGGTCGCAATCACGAACATTGCTTCAAAGTTTCAACAAAGCACATAAGAATATCGGTTTCACGTCAGAGCACGAGAAAGATGACTGTCTGCCTTTCCTTGATGTACTATTAAAGAAAGAAATTAATGGTAAATTAAACAGAACAATTTACCATAAACCAACATGGTCTGCACAGTATTTGCATTACAGCAGTTTTGTGCCATTTCAATATAAATTATCAACAGTTCGTGGTTGCTTCTCAAGAATTGACAGGTTGGTTAGTCAAGATTCTAAAGAAAATGAATATAATAAGGCAATTAACGATTTAATGTCTAATGGCTATCCCAGACAATTAATTGAATCAATTATTAAAAGGGGAGTTAACCAGAAACAGACGTACTATGGGCCAGAAAAGAAAACCGTCTACCTAAACATCCCATTTAAGGGGGATGCAGTTTCCCGAATGGCACAAAAGAAAGTTGAAGCAACATTAACACGCACATTTGATGCAGCTAAACTACGATTCTTATCTAAGGTAACACACTGACTTTTACCAGCAATCAGAGAGAAACAACCGTTTATGCCGAAATCAAATATTATTTACCAATATACATGCGCAAGTTGTCGATCAACTTACTTAGGCCGATCGACCAGACGGTTAATTACTCGAATGAGAGCACATTGCAAATTAAACGCATGTTTTAAATCAAATGGTGAATACACGTCTGCTATTGCGCAACACATCATCAAACAACGCACGTATGTTCTCCAGACGTAGCATTCAAAGTAATTACTAAATGCAGAAACAAAAGGGAGCTAGCCACATACGAAGCCTTATGGATAAACAAATTACAGCCGGATTTATGTAAGCAGAAGAAGCACGTACAAGCATTGAGCTTGAACTGGATGTGACGCACGCAATTTGATTGGTTTCTATTTTTCACACTCACTCTTTATTCACATATTTCTATCTTGTTTTGCTTTCCAATTTATATATAAAGATATGTTCATGAGTAGATATTTGAGAAGACCATGAGAAAGAAAATTTTCTTATATCTGATAAAATTTCTTTTTGTTTTGCACACAGGAAGGATACAATGAATTTTATTAAAGCTCACATTTCAAAAGAATATATATATATATATATATATATATATATATATATATATATATATATATATATATATATATAATGAGATGTTCATTTGTAGATACCTGAGAAGACAACGATAAAGAAGCGATTTTTGTATCTGATAAAATTTCTTTTTATTTTTGCACATGGAAAGGGTACTATGAATTTTATTAAAGCTCACATTTAAAAAGTATTAAAAATTGTTATATGCTCCCAATTGTGGCACTGCTGTAATAAGTATTATTGATTTGCCTGATGGTTTAACGAGAAATTGTAATTAGGGTTGGCATAATATTGCATAGACACATTCATTTTTAATTACCTTTTTGTATATATTCATGATGCACTAATAGATCATGGACGAAGTTTCGACACGTTTTGATTTGAATATATTCCATACTCTTACGTTCGCTTAGAGGCGTTGTTTAGTTAGCAATTTATCATTCATTCTGTTAAATATCGATGGTTTCATAATTGAGACTTCATTTCATTCACAATAGAATGCTTGATTTGTGTTAATATTATTCATGTGAAAAATTGTGTATGCATCATTTAAAATCTACTACTCCTAACACACACACTCAAATATATATATATATATATATATATATATATATATATATATATATATATATAATTTCAATTTCTTGTCAGTGAAATATAAAACGTACTAAAACACAATAATTTTGACAGTTTTATTTTATTAAAACGTTTACATGATAAAAATAATTCGGTTCTTCTAAAAATTATGCTAATTCAAAATAATAATAAATTAGTGTTTTTAAGGACATTAACAGCTCTCCCTTCAAAAATATATATACCATTGTGTGTCGGGGGACGGGGAGAGGCGAGATATAATGACAGGACAATGTGAATAAAATTGAAGTAGGCAAATGCATGATTCGGAAGACAAGGTCAACAAATATGTTAGGTTTAATATGGCTTTGATACCATGTTATGTTAAATTATACTAGCAGTTGATAGTCGCTGTACATCTAACTGTGTTGTTAGGCGCATCTTGTGTACGACAGCAAACTTCTTGTGTTCTATTTTACATTACCAAATTATTTGTACAAAAAAACATGTTCTAATGATGATGTCTAAATTCGCTCATTCCAAAAGAAGATAATAATAAGCCTTTTAATATAGATTTCCTACCTGTTATAGTGATCAATAATGCGCCAAACAATTTACATGCGTAGCTTATTTATTAAGAGCAAAGAATATTTCTATTTTGCTCGATTATATAACTATCACACACTGGCACAGCTATATATAACGGGATTTTTATTGTAAACGCGCACACTAATATATAATAAATATATGCATATGTATTGCTGTCTAAATGCTCAATATTCCATAAGAGCGAGAACTCTATCCATCTACTTGACCAAATAATTGTCACAGATCTGCGACTTGCCTTAAATTTTAACTTTAATATTAACTACGTTAAATCGGGTATTCCATTAGATGGTTAGGTTTCATGAATACTTTCAGCCTAACATACCACGTGGCTAGTATAGATCCACTATCAGTTTCGGAAAGATCCGATTGATCCTCATTAACAAGTACGCATCGATTTTGACTTCGTGATGGCTGGGTGCTAATTAGTCTCTTTCCTCCGAAGGCTTTAACATCATTTACGCTAAACACCGGAAATGAGGTACGATCTAATCTTCGTTGATTGAACGGGAGATACCGTTCCGAAAACTTGCCATTCAACAAAGATTGGATCGTACCTCATTTCCAGTGGTTATTATGAATGATTTAACGATCATTGGTTGCACAGGCGGTGATAAACATTACTATAATCAAGGTTTCGATCTTGATATGAATACCTGACCCATTAAGTAAATACATTTACCAGTAAATAATACAAATTTTACCACGTAGAAAAGGAAATTCAGCCAGTGTACCGGCTTCGTTCTTATTGGCGAATTCTGGCGAGTACGTGATGTGTTCCCAATAAGGACTAAACCGGTCTACTGGATGAATCGCCATTTCTAATTTCTTATTTATACTTACAAATGTATTTACTTGATTGGTCAGGTGTTTAAATATAGATGATAACCTTGATTATTGTACTAGTATGAATTATGCTGAAACCTTCGGAGTAAAGTTATGAATCGACACCCAGCCACAACAAATTCGTACTCAATGCGTACTTGGAGATGGAGATTAATAGGATCTTTGCGAAACTGATAGTCCAAAATTACTACCGACTAAAGAAAACCGTGGATACTCTAAATATTCCATTTAATATTATCTTCCAGTATTGACATTTGTATTAGAGCATAGAGTACAACGAGTCGCTATTATGCATTTAATGTTATCAATTTTACTGCAGGATGTAAATATTAGGGTCTTTTTGACAATAAGTATACTGAAATAAGTATGACTTCACGTAATGAAGGCTTGCCAAAAGCCAACTTCTGATAACTATTTCAAATCAATCTTGAATTGTTCTTTAAATCAAATTTGCGAGCTCGTGATAAACACCAATCCCACTTTATTTAAGACTTCGCACAGCATTACAATCTACTGGCAATAAAAAATGAAGGGGCGTTTCGACTTTCTAGGATCAACATCAGTACGTGGAACTGAGGGCAGTTTTGCCACGTTGTGCGACTGGTTAAGTACAATGGGCTAGGTGATCATCTAAAAAACGTAAATTAGATTTAATGATTTTTTATCACCACCCGCGCATATAAATGATTGCTTAATGAATATTTCATTAGTTTCCTAACAACGTTGTCACTCTATTTAATCCTTAATGCTCTCCTTATTTTATTCCCGCACTCTCTTTTTTTCATAAATTTTCTCTCTCTTTCTCTATGCATAGATCATTAATTCTTGTTTATTTATCTATTGTCATATTTCCTTTTTCAATAGTTTTTACCTGTAGTCGTATTAGAACTGTGCGGCCACATTCCAGTGCACTCAAGCATTGATTGATTTATTTGCTAAAGGATTATAGATGTTGATAGAAATATAAACAAATGACAGATTTCATTCCGCTCTAACTTCCGGTTTCGCTGGCCATATCATTTAATTTCGTTCCCAAGTAGAAACTTTAAAAATTGATATTGTAAAGCATAGCATTGTTAATTTAATGACAAAAAATGCTCACAATTAAAACCTATATAATTCACATTGAGTAACGAAAAGACATACTGGCGCTTAGCAATTAAATCATTCATATTATTGCTTAAGCTGATTTTAAAGGCTATGTTATTATATAACATCGTATTATGCGTTACTCAGTGTGACTTCTATTGATTTATTGTTATAAAAAATCCTTAAAAACCTGAACTAAATTATTAGATGTTAGGCGTAATATATATATCATTGAATTGTGGATAAAACTTTAAACTTTGCTTAATGTGAAAGATATTGTGTAATTTAGAATGATAAATTAATTTGAATTTTTGTTTCAGACATATAAATCAAGTATTATTTGCAGATTAGGAGACACTTTATGACTTCAGACCATCTCCGTATTGTTTACAGGGATGATTTAATTGCAATAGGAATTAGCAGTAAATCTAGAAAAGTGCTCAAATAAGGCTGATCTATTGACTTCCAGCTAAAATGCCAGTTTTAGTATATTTGCATTTTTCTATTTTAAAATATGTATGTTTTACTTAATTCTGTACCGATACACATATGCCATCATTTTAAATGAAATACTGTGTTTATGCCCTTAATTCGTGTTCCACACATATTTAACAAAACCTCAAATCACAATTAAATGCAGAAAATAATATTTCATTTATTATTTACTTAATGAAATCTTTCCATTTTATGAATGAAGAGAAATATAAGGGTACAAATTACTGAAGTACTAATTTGGGCAGTAAAAATTTCTTGTATAGATGTTGTATGATGAAATTAAATCCTAATAGTCGAAAAATATTTCAGTATTAGACGAAACGTGTTGCGAAATAACCAACCTGTATATACGTCTGGTTACCAGGATTTATGCTTAATTTTATTTAAGAAAATATTTAATATATTTCATAAAGCATTAATTGCTAAATTTTTACAATAAATTTTCGATGATAATAGATCAAACTCGATTCTGAAAATCACATTGATTATCTTTATTAACTTTCGCTATTTAATGCAATCCAATAAACTTTTTGACGAATCAGTTCTAATCAGTTTGTGGAAATTTTCCGGACAAACTTAAATTTGAAACCTACATTCAAAATTTATGAGCTAGCTGTGGCGAAGACCAGACACACCCAGTACAAAATAGTGATATTTCGATGCTTGCCGGATGTTATTTTACAAACACGTAAAGGTAACAACAAAATAGGAATAATGGAATTAGAATGATATGTAATATTCAAAAATAACTAAATGTGTAATCTCATGTACACATGAAATTCGTGTTTACTGGTCGACACTAAGTCTTAATGTGAGCATATATTTGTCACAAAATATGGCCAGTGTATAAGGCATTTCTGGAGTAGATTATGTTGACAATTAATGTTCGTGACTGCATTGGAATTGTGTAGCCGACATTTCCAGTCAAGTTCAATGTATGCGAGACTGCTAGAGGTGAGAGCCGCATATCTAAATTTGATTTCCATGTATATTCACTGCGGTTTGATCCTCGATAGTCAGTTTGCCGTCGTACTCTGATGATGATCATGGAAGGTCGAAACGCGTCAGTGCGTTGCGGCTGGCGGTAGTTTTGTTATGTTGTTCGACGACTGGTTAAATACAATGGGATTGGTGTTTACTTCAAGCTCGCAAACTTGATTTGAAGAATATGTTGTCAGAAGTTGTTATTTTCAACTTTTATTAAACATAGCCTCCAAAATCAGAGTATATGAACCATTTAAAGATTCTGTAAATATCTTTTATAGTAAGTTCGCTTTCAAGTTACATAGCTGAACAGTTTATATAAAGTTAACTCAATTTTTCTTTGAATACACTGTGGAGATTGTACCGCTCCTTTGTCTCAAATCAATTTACGCCGGCATCATGCCAGCTCCTGCGGACGATTCGCTAGTAAGCACAATACGCATGTACACATGAGACCATCTCTTTCGTTCAAGTTGACTTTGAGAAATGTTTTTGCACCTGCATCTACTGATTTGCTATCAGGTAGTAAATAGCTGTTAAGTTATTTCTTATTTATTCATAATTTGTAAAGAAGAATATATAACGATCAATAAATTTCTACTCATTTAAATAATATATATATATATATATATATATATATATATATATTAGGGCATACTTCTTTCATTACGATAGAATATTTCCACGTATTTTGATCAAATTTGCCACCCGCACAGTAGGAAGACATAATCAGTCTCAAGAGAAATTATATAGTCAGATATTATTAAAAGAATTTACCATGTTTACAAAATAGCCATTCAAACACAGTTATAGTTTAACCTCAAGAAACAGAACACATTCAATATTACCATGTCCGCTCCAGTAATAATTAGTTAATGTGTAAACCGTGTAGAATTTATACAACCGAAAAAGGCTGCTCTAGAAAAATGACATTACTAACGGAAATGAAGACTTTTCTTAAATTAGCATTACGAGCACAAAAAAACTTGACTTTCACACTGGCAATATGGTACTGTACATCCAGGAAAATAATTTTCCCTATAAATACCTATATAAAGTGTACCTTAACGGGTGGCATGTTATATATATATATATATATATATATATATATATATACCGAATCAACGAAAAATGACAGGAATGTCTTGCATTTATATAATTAATCGAACATTGGTTGCGCGGGTGGTGATAACAATTAGTATAATCAAGGTTGCGATCTTTATATAAGCACCTGACCCATTAATTACTTACATATGTCAGTATAAACTAAGAATTGTATAGTGTAAGTGAATTGCCTTTTCTACACTATACAATTCTTAGTTTATACTGACATATATGAGTAATTAATGGGTCAAGTGCTTATATCAAGATCGCATCCTTGATTATAATTATTGCATGTATTTAGTCATTATAAACTAGCCATTGTATAACATAGCCTAGACAATTATCAACTACACCTGGTTTTGGGCTCCGTCTTAAAATGTTTATTCTCTCTCTCTCTCTCTCTCTCTCTCTATATATATATATATATATATATATATATATATATATAATATATATATATATTTATATGTGTACATATAAATTTATATTTTTTGAATAAATCGTGTTATGGTTTTATGATTAATTCTTAATTTCACTAAAGTCTAAGTAATGCATATAGTTGAGTAATCTTTACTTTTTATATTTCATGAATTTGTTCTCTTTGAGTGAATTTCGATGATTATTAATCAGCACCACATTCAGGGATGTAATCGCCAACCATTTGGTCCTTTGCAACAACAATTGAACTGCAAGTTGCAATTAATAAAATTTAATGCGATTATCGTCTGCATAACTTCGAAAACACTTTTGTGCACTTTGCACAAGCACGTTCGCCTAATCTGCCTAAATTTGTCACTTTAAGGAATACGTAGTTTCAAATTAGGATGTGGGTTGTACCAAAACTGTTATTGCGAGATTTAATTGTGCACACAATTTATAAGTTAAAACTAACACTTACCTAATATCACAAAATCAATGAACCTGCTAATAAAGACAATTTAATTAAACAATAATTGATTGTGCGGGTGGTGGTAACAATTCTTTAAATCAAGTTTGCAAGCTTGTAGTGAACGACGGCTGGGTAAAGACGATTGGATTGGTGTTTACTTCAAGCTCCTGTTTTAGGGAATCTGAAAGTATGTTGTATTTACAATTAATTATATTTGCGCAGTTCTCTTTATGCAGAGGCTTCATATCTATATAAAAAAAAATTAATTGTGACTTTTGGATCGCAGGTCTACGCAAGTAAAGAAAGAATTTATCAGCAATTTAAATTAAAGTACTCCCAAATTTCGGCCGCAGAACTTGGTTAAATATAAAGGTCTAATATTTTATGACAACATTCGAAGGTGTCTCATCATCCACATCATCCGATTTCATTTTCAGTTCCTCACACTTGCTAGTAATGTTTCTATATATATATATATATATATATATATATATATATCGCCTGTTTTCCATTTAGATAATGCCTAAATATCTCATTACAGTTACGATATTGAGCGTTAAACCACTTTTTAACTAGATTTTTACATTTTCTGAAAATACTTTTAATCAAGCTTGCGATGTACATATAAAAACTTGACCAATTATGTACAATAATTTGTCTGTATTGCATGGTATCGAAAAAGCAATTCATCAAGTTGACCGGTTTCGTCTTTATTGGGATCTCATCACGTTGTGTCCAGAATTTGTGGCGTACAGGGCTCGAACCTGGGCACGTCTGCTTCGGAATCTGGTGTTCTAACCACTGAGCCACCCTTTTACACTACACACTATTTTCAATTATATACTAACTTATGTTTCTTGGTTAGCCTTTCAGTTAAATAGAGCCTATGAAGCACCCATTTATTTCTAAAGTACTGTCCAGACGCGGAAAGTTCTGGATAGTACGGATCACTTTTTCTACATTACACAATTACAAATTTATGTACAGTAATCGTTATCATCGCCCGCCTAACCAATGTTCATTTAATATTATAAATGTTCAAGAAATTGTCAGGTTTAAAATGGGAGTAACTAGTTTGACACAAAAGTTGTGTTTACTGCCATAAAATGACGATACATTTCCAAAAACCAGGAAACGTCTAACATACACTTATGAAAATAGTTGAGATAATGTCGTTTTTCAGATTTTGGTGTTTCTCTTTTGGTAATGCCAATATCAGCAATTAGTGAAAATGAAACACTTAAACCATTTTATTGCAGAACGAGGCCTTGTAGAATGTATTTTCAGCAAATATTCTTCATGTGCGAAATATAATGCGTTTTATTGAGAGATTGATGCACTTCTATTATTGCATTTTGTGCACAAATTTTTCCAAAATAATATCATTACTCCTATGCTTCTGTGACTTCTATAAAAAAAACATTGTTAGAAACATACTGCTTTAAATCTTAACAGATCCTTTGCATATCCTAAGAACAACAAGATTTGTTGCTAAGCTTTATAATTTTGTTGCACTTTTAATAATTATGGCTAGCACATAAAAACAGTCATTACTAATACTGAAATGATATTAATGTAACGCACGAGTTTGGGCAGAAACCTTAAACTTTATGTCCATTTGATGTAGATTGATATTGTGGCTAAACAATAGAAGAAAACATTGCAACTGCAGTTCTTAATTTCTTTTTAGCTATAGTTCAGGGTTTCACATGTCACGCTGTTCTAAATGAAAGTCGATCCTGTGTGCCTCAATAATTGTCTCATGTCGTAGTTACAACAAATCGGAAAATTCTCAAAGAATTGTTTACATTAAAAAGACATGCACATGTCAATGGAGTGTTAAAACCAATAATCAGAGCTCGTGGAAGAAAGTTTACAGTAGAATACCAAGGCCACAGTAAATTAGTTTGGTCACACACATATATACACACGTATATATATATATATATATATATATATATATATATATATATATATATAAATTATAATCAAGTGTTAGTATAAAATATCTTGGGATAGTTAAATTAAAATAGCATGAGATGGCTAATTGAATCTATCAAGTACAGCGGTTTGACATTACTGGGCTTTTATTATGTACGTGTTAAAATCGTATCGACAATGGTTCGATCGTGGGACAGTTTGCGTCAGAACGATGCTATCAAAGCCACGAACTGCGATCAATTCTTAATTTCAGAGAAAATTCTGTCCCTTCGATCAGTTTATCCTTCACAAGCATCATATGCGATGTCGCTTTATCCCTGACGATCCATTCAAAGACTTGAATTAAATAGTTGCTAGATTCTGAAACAATTGCGTTTACATTTGTGCCCCAACCAATGCCAGTGCCTGATGATAAACAAGTAAAGACTAAATTGGTATTTACAATTCATAGTCTTCATAATTCTGCTAACTTCTTCCACGTTAAATCAAGTTTGCGTGCTTGAAGTAAACACCAATCCCATTGTATTTAACCAGTCATCGAACAACATAACAAAACTACCGCCAGCTGCAACGCACTGACGCGTTTCGACCTTCCATGATCATCATCAGAGTACGACGGCAAACTGACTGTCGAGGATCAAACCGCATTTCCATATATATTCAATGCGGTTTGATCCTCGACAGTCAGTTTGCCGTCGTACTCTGATGATGATCATGGAAGGTCGAAACGCGTCAGTGCGTTGCAGCTGGCAATAGTTTTGTTATGTTGTTCGATGACTGGTTAAATACAATGGGATTGGTGTTTACTTCAAGCACGCAAACTTGATTTAAAGAATTGTTACCACCACCCGCGCAATTAATTATTGTTTAAATTGTTGTTCCACGTTAAGCAGGTGCTTTCACAAATTTGTTAAAAAGATGAAAAAATTCCTCGTTTATTTTCATGGTTAATACTTTAAATTTTAATCTGCATATATAGATATGTATATATATTAGAAAAGGGTAGAAAAAGCACCCCTATCCATGTATAAAATGTAAAGTGGCCTTTTTTCAGCTTGCTTAAGAGATGTTACGAGAACTTATTCATTTTATATTTTATTTTATTTGTGTTTAATGTATTCTTATTCGATTGCAATCTTCCTATGTGACATTGATTTAACATTTTTATTACAAAAAACTGCACACAATTAACCTATATATATATATATATATATATATATATATATATATATATATATATATATGTATATGGAAAAGCTTATTATTTTTTTAACATTTGAAAAATTATTAATTAAGATTTTCAGGTTCCCAAGATACATCTATGTTATTTACCTTTCTATAAAAAATTACCCAGTTTATAATGAAATTTTAAAAAAAACTAATTTTATCACAAGTTTTCTATTCTAATTTTTCACTAAAGTTGCTTTGAATGCAAGCAAACCACATATGTTCTAACCGAACATGTTTGAGCTTACATTGTCAATAAAAATTAGCAAATGGTAGTTTACCTGAACTGAAAAGGAGTAATCCACAAATAAATTTTGAACTTATTCGTAAATAATACATAAAACGCCGGCATTCACGGAGAAAAACTGTATTCAATGTCAAATGAACATACATTCGATACAGGTATTTATTACATGCGCGAACATATTTTGCATATTTAAAAACAAACACTCATGGTAAATTATATTTCAGGGAAATTATGATGTCATTAAAATCACTGCATAAATTTGAGGGGAGCATTTTAAATTATGAGAGTCTTGAAAATGCGATCATATTGAGGACGTTAGAGAAACTTTGTACTATGGTCTTTTAATTAAAGGTTTCTCTGGGAAGCATTTTTAAAATAACTGTGAAGTAACTGAGTTTTAATATTAATATTGCTAAAAAGATTAATGGTGACAAAGCGAAAAAAAATTTGACTCAGCCGGTATCGAACTATGTTGCAATTTTTATCTTATATTTGGTAAAATCAATTATAATACCCCTGTTCTTTCATAATTTGCTACAGGTAAACTTCGCGCCATTTTATGTCTAATACTACGGCTGAATCAGGATAGGAATCCAATAAGCATGTAAGAATAAACTGAATTTGGATTCTAGATATTCTATTTAAGTTAACAATGGTATAAGCTATCTCTGCTTAAATTGGGGTAAAAATGGTACAGATCGCTCACAACTGGTCAATTTACGGAAGTATTTTAAGTAGTATTATATTTATCGTTATTAATTACATTGTGTATAATCGATAAATTAACATCACATCACGAATTTAGGCATACGAATTTGAAATAGATTTTGTAGAATATTATTTATTCACTTTCATTCAGGTTATGCCGTATAAAAATGTAACCATATATTTCGCCCAAACAATTCATTTACTTCTTGGATTGGTTACAAATCAAGGGCATTAAATTTAATTTTATGCGTAATATCCTGTAGTATTATCCAATCATTGTATATTGATTTTTTACTTATATTAATTTTCATGAAACGTGCACTAAAAGTGTTAGAACATGAAAGCAATTATTGATTTTTTTGCTGCAATGCACTTTGCAGAATGTGAAGTACAATAATTTGCTTTTACAAATAGGCTATTTTTTGTCTTTTATGAATTATCCTTTACCCATGTGATCAACAGTATTTATGAATAAATAAAATTCGTTTATTTTCATCAAACAACACAAATCCCTTATGCTACCTACCAATAATGTAATAATTTCATATTTAAGATTTAATGACCTGGAGTATATTTGACTTCAACTAAATTTATTGCTAAATATCAGTTCCACTTTTACAGTAAATGCAAATACGAAAAACATCCAATTGATTGGCCAAGAAATTAATTGAATAAAACCGAAAAGATTTACAGTGACTATGAACCGTCTGTTCGCTCTTTACATCACAAGTTTAACAAACTAAACTAATGAAGAAAGCGTGTTATTTCCTCTGACCATAATATTTAAACATTCAGACTGACCTTTTATTAGATATTCGGGTGTCACATGTGTGTGTTTGCGTGCATTTTCATAACTGGTGTTTTCATCCAACTAATTGAGACCAGAGTGGCTGAATAATAATTTTCCAGCTGCATGCGTTAACTATTCGTTTTACACACTCAATGTAAAATGACGTAACTAAGATGGCCTCACTTTCAGGTGGGGGGAGACCGATAATTCAGAAACACTCGTCATAAAAACATGCCATGAGAGAAAAAAAATAAAAGTCCGAAAGACCAATGCACATGTTAAATTTCAATTCAAACCACTAGGATGTACTCATGATAGACAAGTTAATAACAGTTATTGGCATACAATTAAATAGGCGCACGCCGCGCATGTGCGTGTGTATGTGCATGCATAACTAAAAAACTTCGTTAAAATATAAATCATACACATATGCGTACATCTAAATGAAATTGCAGTCAATAGACATTAATTTACCCTTCGCACGCGTCAGACAAATTAACACTTCTAAATATTGTATTATTAGAATAATCTCAATAGGTAGGATGAGGGTGCAAAACACAAAAGTAGAGTTTAAATCACTAAGAGTTTTAAAATCAAACGAGTAGTTATAGATGAAATTTGGAAAGACTATATTCTTAAAAATTGATTATTCATTACTTGAACAATAAGCCCACTTATTAGTCAAAGTTAATCCGGTGTTCTTAATGTTTTACTGGAACTAGCTTCAATTTTCAATTCATGCAATCGCCTTTTCCTGACATTAGCTAATGCCGTATTCCAAATCGGACCTAACGATTTTTCAACAGCTGCTTCATTCATAATGTTATCTCTAGATTTAATTTAGATAGATTTCCTGATCAAACTCGTCACCCTTTTACAACTACAAATTGCTATGCGTTTGCATTCCTCCCAGTTGATAGTGTGCCCAGTCTCCAGTGCATGATGAGCAAGATCAGATTAAGTAACATGTCCATACTAACACGCAGTTTTAAGTTCACCTCTTCAAATTTTGATTGGGAGCATGGTCGCACCAACGTACTTGAGACTACAATAATTGCATGGGTTCTCATACACTCCTGATGTTTGTAAGGGTTCAATCTTTTCTTTTTGGTTAGGGAGTATAGTGACAAGCGTAAGGGGCTGTTTTAAAACGGTCCTTATTTTGTATTTTAAAGCTAATAATTTCACTTTCTACTTAATATAGAGTCCGGTAATTATTATTTAATTATTATGTACCTCAAACTAGGATTAAATATCTTCACGACGTCCATCATTGTTGCATCTATTAAATGAGGAGGGTAACCATTAGCCTTGAATATATTGCGTATTCTACCTAATTCTAACTTCCTATGCCTTATATCTGTTAACTTAAGACTTCTTAATGTTAATGACTTTAAGATACCGACTTTCATATGATACGGATGAATGGACTTGAAATTAAGAAGGATTCCTGAATAAGTGTCCTTCCTATAAATATCTCTTCACAATTTCTGACCATTTCTACTTAATTTGACATCCAAAATTGGTAATTTACCTGATGATCCTCTTTTCTAGGGTAAATAAGAGTTTCCTCTTTCGATTAGCTAAATTTAAGAAATTTACCATTTCATTATCACCATGATTCCAGATCATTAATGTCATCCAAGAAACGTAGGTACAATTTTGGTTTCAGTGGAGTCTTATCGAAAAGATTATTTTCCAAATAATGCATAAAGATATTAGCTATTGGAACCGACAAAGGTGGTCCCATTGGAACGCCACGAATTTGTTTATAAAATTCCTTCGGAAATATAAAATAAGTGGAGGACATACAAATACACATCATCTCCATGACGTGTCCTATCGTCATTTTGCTTCCTTCTAATATTATGGGTTGATCAACTAGAAAACGTCTAAAACAACCCAGAACCTCAGTTACCGGTATATTCGTATACAATGATACTACATCTAAGCTCACTAATCTATCCTTTTCATCTAGTACACATTTATCAACAATTTTAACCATATGATAAGAGTTTAGCAAGGTATGTTCTAAGAAATAGGAATATTTTCTTATTCTCTGGTACAAAAACTTTGAAATTTTCTATGTTAGGGAGTGTTATACATTCACTATAATTCTTAAAGTATTACTCGGCTTATGCACTTTAAGTAAACCATAAACTCTGGGCGCAACCGTATATCTTTGAATGAGAGTGTTACCATGCGTTAAATCCAATTCCTCATTAGCCATCATATAATTGATTAATAATTTTACTTGCCCTTGTAACTTATCAGTAGGGTCTTTTGCTATTTTTGCGTATACTTCTGCATTACTTAACTGTTCTATCTTTTTATAGTTATAATCGGATTGATTCATCAGAATTGTAGCTCCTCTTTTATCCGCCTTTAGACGTATAACATTATTTGATACTAAATTCTTTCTTAGACGTTTAATTTCATAGTTAGGCTTAACTTTATCCTCTTGGTGTGTTAAAACCAATGAGGCAACGTCTAGTTCACATTTCACCCTATCCTTATCCGAAAGAAGTTGTGCCGTTTTCACAGTCTCAGTAAAAATATTCATTTCTATCCGATCTTTCATTAGGAAAAGCCATGTTTAAACCACGGTTAAGTAGTTCAACTTGATCATGCTTGAGATTTAATGTTGATAGGTTTACTATTCTATTAGTCCCAAATAAATTATCACTTTCTTGGGGTCATTAACATTAAGAAGTCTTAAGTTAACAGATATAAGGCATAGGAAGTTAGAATTAGGTAGACTACGCTATATATTCAAGGCTAATGGTTACCATCTTCATTTAATAGATGTAACAATGATGGACGTCGTGAAGATATTTAATCCTAGTTTGAGGTACATAAAAGCGGATAAGGAGAAGGATAAGCGGAAGGTCATGGTATTAATGGACTCTACACTAAGTAGGAAAGTGAAATCAATAGCTTTAAAATACAATATAAGGACCGTTTTAAAACAGCCCCTTACACTAGGCACTATACTCCCTAACCAAAAAGAAAAGATTGAACCCTTAGAAACATCAGGAGTGTATGAGTCTCAAGTATGTTGGTGAGACCATGCGCCCAATCAAAGTTTGAAGAGGTGAACTTAAAACTGCGTGTTAGTATGGACATGTTACTAAATCTGATCTTGCTCATCATGCAGTGGAGACTGGGCACACTATCAACTGGGAGGAATGCAAACGCATAGCAATTTGTAGTTGTAATAGGGTGACGAGATTGATCAGGAAATCTATCGAAATTAAATCTAGAGATAACATTATGAATGACGCAGCTGTTGAAAATTCGCTAGGTCCGATTGGGTATACGGCATTAGCTAATGTCAGGAAAAAGCGATTGCATGAATTGAAAATTGAAGCTAGTTCCAGTAAAACATTAAGAACACCGGATTAACTTTGACTAATAAGTGGGCTTATTGTTCAAGTAATGAATAATCAATTTTTAAGAATATAGTCCTTCGAAATTTCATCTATAACTACTCGTTTGATTTTAAAACTCTTAGTGATTTGAACTCTACTTTTGTGTTTTGCACCCTCATCCTACCTATTGAGATTATTCTAATAATACAATATTTAGAAGTGTTAATTTGTCTGACGCGTGCGAAGGGTAAATTAATGTCTATTGACTGCAATTTCATTTAGATATACGCATATGTGTATGATTTATATTTTAACGAAGTTTTTTAGTTATGCATGCACATACACACGCACATGCGCGGCGTGCGCCTATTTAATTGTATGCCAATAACTGTTATTAACTTGTCTATCTTGAGTACATCCTAGTGGTTTGAATTGAAATTTAACATGTGCATTGGTCTTTCGGATTTTTATTTTTTTTCACTCATGGCATGTTTTTATGACGAGTGTTTCTGAATTATCGGTCTCCCCCCACCTGAAAGTGAGGCCATCTTAGTTACGTCATTTTACATTGAGTGTGTAAAACGAATAGTTAACGCATGCAGCTGGAAAATTATTATTCAGCCACTCTGGTCTCAATTAGTTGGATGAAAACACCAGTTATGAAAATGCACGCAAACACACACATGTGACACCCGAATATCTAATATAAGGTCAGTCTGAATGTTTCAATATTATGGTCAGAGGAAATAACACGCTTTCTTCATTAGTTTCGTTTGTTAAACTTGTGATGTAAAGAGCGAACAGACGGTTCATAGTCACTGGAAATCTTTTCGGTTTTATTCAATTAATTTCTTGGCCAATCAATTGGATATTTTTCGTATTTGCATTTACTTTAAAAGTGGAACTGATATTTAGCAATAAATTGAGTTGAAGTCAAATATACTCCAGGTCATTAAATCTTAAATATGAAATTATTACATTATTCGTAGGTAGCATAAGGGATTTGTGTTGTTTGATGAAAATAAACGAATTTTATTTATTCATAAATACTGTTGATCACATGGGTAAAGGATAATTTATAAAAGACATAAAATAGCATATTTGTTTGTTCGCTCGATTTACTTTACACAATTATATTAAAGAAATGCTGAATCTGGCTTCCAGTCAATGAACAATGTTAGACCAACTCGACCTGAATGAATAATAAAAGTTACGCACCTTTTGTAACATTAGCTATAACCAAGAGTCGCACTCTCTAGATACATAATAAGGCAATAAATGCTTGCACGGTTGGTGCTGCAAATTGATTAAATAATGTATTCAGAATTGATTTAAACACCAATCCAAATTTATTTATTTAGTCGCACAACAAAGCAAAACAACTGTCATTCGCTAATATTGACAAGTTTCTAGTCTCCATGTTGATGTTAAACTGTTTAACTAGACGCCAACCGCTTTTTCTATAAAAATTACTGATAATCCTAAACATATGTCTTTCATCCCTAGTGAGCCTCGCACAACATTGCAATTGTCTGGAGTAGAAGCTTCAAAGTTTCCATAAAGTGAAAAATACTTCTTTGATTCACACACCTTACCTGTATAAATTACATAGATAAGCCATTATTTATTGCGCGGCTAATGACACTGGCCAAAAAGTCTATTTTGCTGAATTAATATTTTTTTAAATGTCATAACTTATTAACCCGACACAAGGAATGGCTAAACGAACATAAGCGGCACGGGCGGTGATAACATTTAATATAATCAAGTTTGCGGGCTTGATATAAACATGTGACACATTAATTACTTAAATTTTGCAGTATAATCTAATAATTGTATAGTGTAGAAAAGGAAATTCATCCAGTATACCGGGTTCGTCTTTATTGTGAACTCTACACGTACCATCCAGAATTTGACGCGGACAGTGCTCGAACCTGGGCACGATTTCTTTGGAATCTAATGCTCTACACAATGAGCCACCCCGTCGCACAATACACGCTATATTCAACCGTATACTCTGTAATTTTTTACTCGTTTAGGTGGAGCGTATGTGGCATCCAATAAGACGCAAGGTCACAACTAACCATCCCTAATCTGTCATTACTGAACAGACACCTCACTATATGAGTAAGTGGTATTGAAATGAACATTTATTTAATTAAACGAACATTGGTTGCGCGGGCTCAACAAAAACAAGTCGCACTTATTGTCGAAATCATATCCTGCACGTTTATTATGAAAACGAAATTAAAAACAGAATTTCAGGTTTACAATTCTGTCAACAAATTTTAGAGCCCGTAATTCAAGTCTGGTATAATATCTTCGAAAATACTGCGAGTGAGATCCGCAGTATTCATCTCTGTTACCTTTTATATATATATATATATACATATATATATATATATATATATATATATATATATATATATATATATATATATATATATGTCTATCTAACAGACGGTTAATCACTCAAATCAAATGGTGAATACACGTCTAAATTACGCAACACATTGAAACTCCTCACACGTATGTTCTCCAAACGTAGCATTTAAAAATACTTACTATATACTATAGCAAGAGAGCTAGCCACATACGAGGCTTTATGGATATACAAATACAGCTGATTTACGCAATATTATATATATATATATATATATATATATAAATATATATATATATATATATATATATATATATATATATATATATGCTTTTATATATATATATATATATATATATATATAAATATATATATATATATATATATATATATATATATATATAGTGTTTTTGCCTGTTGGGGTTTACACATGAACGGGCGACTATGAAGGGTCTAAATGAGTTTCTACGTACAGATTTAATACACTTTTCAACGTTGCATGTCTGATCACATAAAATGAGATTGGTGTCTATATGAAGCCGGAAAGCATCATCTAAATAATGCTCTAAAGTGTCTTCCGCGCAATCAATAATGTATTTAACTAAATGACTTGAAAAATTTGTGGTGTTTGCTGAAATCGGTTTGAACCGTGACTGCATATAAATTGTGCAGTCGACATTTCAGTCAGGTTATATGATTACTTTATGTGACAACCGCATTTTCCAATTCTTTGTGCATTTATAGATAAATAGCTGTTTGATTTATGTTAGTTTGTGTGCCTCTGACGTTTATTGAGGACCATGCAAGGGTGAAATTCTTCATAATGTGCGACTGGCGGTTACTTTGCTATATTGATGGCTTGTTCAAAATGTTAGATTAGTATCTTGAAATAAAATCTAATTTAAATACTCTACATATACTCAAATGAATATCGACAGCAATCCATCTTAATGTCTGAAATTAAATATATTTCGAAAAACGTTAAGAAACTAAACATGATATGAAACAAAAATAAAAATGTTACGTGACAAGCAATCTAATTTAACGAAATGCCTATTACAATTGATATTTATAAGATTGGCTAACCAGTATGTCTTTAATTGAAGCACCAGATTCCGGAGCAGATGTTTCCAGGTTCGATCCAAATGAGGAGGGAAATCTGAATAGTAAGTGATCAGATTCCAATAAGAACGAAACTTATCTACTGGATGATTTGCCTTTTCAAAACTATACAATGCTTAGTTTCGAATAACAAGTGTATGTAAATAAAGGTAGAGGTTCTTACATCAAGATTGTAGTCTTCAGTTAAATTGCTTTGTGTAGATTGAACCTTAATCGGCAGACGAAAGCGTTATAGACACTAAAGCCAGACCGCACTGAATTATACATGGCGTGTAGTGTGTAATCAGAAACTGATCGTTTAGAAGAGGTATGTACCTGCTTTTCTGTCGGGAAGTTGAGCTGATGTGTTAATTAGATTCCTTCTCATATATAAAATTTCCTTATTTTAAATATTATTTAAGGTGAAACACGGCTAAGGAAAGCAAAATGTTTATAAACCAGGAAGGAAATCAATTTTAAAAACAAATTCGTTTAAAAATGTTTGTTAAATGTCGTTAAATACAATAAATGGCGGTAAATTATCTCCAGCTGTACTTTTTAGTTCCTGAATTTTGCACAACACAAATAAAAATTTGGACTGGTGCGTAATACGTATTTTGCACGACAATAATATTATTTTGTCTGTGAATGTACTTATGCATAAAAGAATGATAATTGTAAGATTTGTTTAAAATCAATTTTAACCATTTTTTTCAACTTTTTCTCGTATTTCTCTTAGTAATCCAGTTCAAACTTGAAACATATTTATTTATAAGTAATTGTTTGTACTATTAACGAAATATTGAGGCAAAGAGTATTTCTTTATTAAAAGAAAGTAAACTTGTTCAAATAAATCGAAAGGTTTTTTCTGGATATACAGGGCCATGGTTCCTTTGACTCATTATAAAAAGAATCTATTGATTTGCGTTATTGCGGTAATAAATGATTTTACTTAAGAGTAAAATAAATATACCAATTGTGACTATAAGCCTGTTGTTTAATTTTTTGGACAAATTTATGACATGATCTAAAATTTTATCAAAATTTATCGCAGCAAATATTTCCGCGTATTATTTCTTACAATTTTTCGAGGCCACCTATGACGTATTCCTAAAACACAGAAAAATAAACGACCACTGATTGTGCGGGCAGTGATAACAATTATTAAAATAAAGATTGCGAACTTGATACAAACACCATATTTATCATATATAAATATATATATATATATATATATATATATATATTAATTTGTCATTATAAGCTATGTATCGAATAATGTAGAAAAGACGGGTGATCCATTACTCTTTCTTCAACTTTATTGGAAACACATACGTACTGCCGCGTATAGGACCTGAACCTGAGCAGATTTGCTTCAATGTTTGTGATTCTATCAACTGTATTAGCCCGCTGCAAACTACAGACAGTATTCCATTATATACTAACTTATAATGAATGTTAACATTTCCTTTGGGTTTAGCATATATTTCATCTCTTCAGACCTATAGTTCCAATTAGCTACTCCTAATCTGTCTTTATCGAACAGACACCACACTAGCTGTGAAAATGTTATTGACTGCGTGGCGTTACAACAATTATTTAATTTATTATCAAGGTTGCTAACTTGATATAAACACAAATAATAAAGTAAATTGTAATGTGAAATGGTCAATCTTAATTCGTCTGCTATATTGATTTTTCCTTTGTGTTAGTACCGATTATATTTTTGCTAAAAATTCAATACCTGTGCAAGTTTTGCACGTAAAGGCCAAATATTAGTGAGGCCTGATTTTCATACTTTTCATGGAAAAGACATTCAAAGATAAGCCAACATACAATCTTTGATTGCGCAAGTAGAGATAACAAGTTTTAATCATGTTTGCGAGCTGAAATTAAGCATAAATCCCATTTATTTCAACCACTTTTGCAACAAGGCATAACTGGTGTCAATCGCACGTACTGAAGGTTTCCACCGTGCATGAACATCAGCATCGAACAATGGCAAACTGATTAGTTAGTAACAAGTCGCAATTTATCAATGAGGAAAGCAATGTCAGTTACAAAACTCTCAGCTTTAATAACCTCGCGCGCATTTGACTTGACTTGTTCTAATCTTAATTCTGTTTAGTTAAGTCTTGCATAACTTTCAGAATATAAATATTGCGTGGGATGTTAAAGAAGTGCGTAAAAAGTATCAAATTACGCCAGAATATTTAAAATTCCACTAATACTTTCATAGAGTCGATGCGTAGAAGAATTAATACTAAATGCATGGTTAAGAGGTAAAGAGGGGATATGAATAAACCTGCTATCAGTTCAGCTAATTATATACGGTAATTATTTCGAAATAAGGTAATTATTACATTTAATCTGTTAGACGGTAATTAAATTTAAGTTTTTATTTCGAAGAATCACCAAAAAATCGCAAGGAGTAGAATTACCGAAATACTCATGTATTAAAGATAGGGTAAATAACTTTTATATTGGACGCAACAAGAATGTTATAAATTTTCTAGACATACAGTAAAACGTACAAATAATCACTCTAAATTTCTAAAAAAATCAATTCAATATCTTATGTGTCTAAAGATATTAAAATTTTTTACTATCCACATAAAAAATAAACGAAATCCATTGAATTAAACAAGAATGTTTTATTTGAAGCCAAATTATTCATTTTGTTCGGGCAAATTAATATACATAAATATTTCGAAGAATATCAATTCGAAGCCAGCATTTCGGAAACATGTAAGAAAGTGCGCTTCAATGTAGCACAAATTAGTCAAATGAAATCAATGAGAAAGTAAGGCAATGTTTAAACATTCAATATTTATGTAAAAAAAGCTTCCAACTGATAAAAAATTCCATTGCATAATAATCAGTTTTGTCCATAAAATCCATTGTATCCAAATACGAAGATAAACCATATAATCGGCCGCAATATTTTGCAATATATTTGCCTGCTCTCAAAATGTCAAATAGTCAATTTAATTTTCGGAATCATATACTTCCTTGATTATATACATCTATATATGTCAAAAGAACAAGTTGGTAAGTCGCCCTAATTTATTAGCATAATTAATGGTCTACTTGACTAACAAGATTAACATTGCATTCTTTGATTATAATAGAATATGAAAGCCAAAATAAATCATGTTGCATTTGTCGCTCTTGTGCCAGAGAGCATTGCGCGAAAGATTTAGTTTTCCTTTTGCCACACATGTTCTGTCAAAGCAAATTAATATACGAGTACTTTAAACATTATATTCCGAACACATTTGCCAACCATTGTATTGATATATAGGAAATATAATTTACCAATAATTGATTGCGCGAAAGCTGCAAATAGTTAATGTTCGTGACTGCATAGAAATTGTGCAGCCGACATTGCCAGTCAAATTCAATGTATGCGAGACAGCTAGAGGTGAGAGCCGCATATCTGCAATTATATATATATATATATATATATATATATATATATATATATATATATATATATATATATATATATATATATATTCAATGCAGTTTGATCCTCGGTCAGTTTTCCGTCGTGCTCTGATGATGATCATGGGAGGTCGAAACGCGTCCAGTGTGCGACTGGAGGTGGTTTTGCTTTGTTGTCCGATGGCTGGTTAAGTACAATGGGATTGGCGTTTACTTCATGCTCAAAAACATGATTTAAAGCATTGTATTGATAGACAAAGTTTCTCTTTGCTTTTTCTTGCTGTTAAAGGCGACAGTCCATAGCCTATTTTCTACTCGAATACAATCGATATTGCCAGTGCAGTATAAATGTCATAAAATTTTCGCTTGACTACATTTCAGTTTTTAAAGGAAGAAATTTTAATCACTTTCAATTTGAAACCTTTTACCTATTACTTTTACTGCTGTATTCTGTCCAATGTAACACAAATAAAGAAGGGAATACAAAATTCATTCTGGACCAAAACTGGAGGCAATTGCAAAATTTCCTGTCGCATACGCCATTTTTTTAACTTTAATCATTTCAAATCTTTCTTAGTTAAGATATCGACCAGCCAAATTGTAAAATAACGTTTTACATCGCAATACCCAATCAAATGGACAATTATTTATCGGGCCCTGTTTTCTGTGGCGCTTAGTTATGTAGTGCAAATTTTATTTCTGACTGAAGAAACTAATCATGACGAATTGTTATACGATAAAATATATTTTTAGAAAAGCTTATCTAATAAAGCATGAAAGGCTGCAATAAAGCCCAGGATTAAATTTTTACTGTAATCTGAATTGAGTTAAGTCCATTTACAGAACTTTAATAAAACAAATAATTAATTAGGGCAGTAAGCTGCATAAGGAGAAGTAAAAAGAAATGAATAGGACAAGACTTTATTAGATGCATGTATTGATTGCAATTTTAGCTATATACGTGAACTAATACACAAGATAAATATGTTAAGATGAGAGCTTACAACCAACACGTTAACTTGGAAGGCTGCATACGTGTTTGGATATGCGATTTCACTAGATTGACGAAGTTAATATAAAACCTAATCGAAATGATGTCCGGTAGCAATGCTTTGAAAGAAACATCTGTAGAAAAAAATTATAAGTAATTTTAACGACACTTTATCAATTGACAGTAAACATGGGCTACATAAATTATAGACAATATGGAAGTTTATTAAGAGATCATGGTTTATTAAAAATACGGGAAATTAAGAGAGAGAGAGAGAGAGACCGAGAGATATAGAGAGAGATGTCCTAGAAAAGTTAAAGAGGATCCCGTCTCATTCTTGATAGTTTTGATATATTGAACTTGCTTTTGTTCTTCTATCTATGATAACAAATATTCTTTATTGTTTTTCGACTTTCATTTTGTCTGCTCAAAATATTTACAGATTGTGGGATCCTTCTATGAGAGAGTCTAACTATTAATATACTATCACGTTCCGAAACTAAATCTCGGTCTCCATCTATCTTCCTCTCTTTCTCTCTCTAATGCTATTTATCTTTAGCCTAAACATACCATAGATGGTACTCTTTGAACATCAATTATGTCAACCAGCCTATTATGGTTTGAGGGGATTTTTATGTTTAACTATTTTGGTCTTAACACGGCATATTATAATTATATTATTTCGTACGTTTACTCATTGTACCCGCTCCTATCCCCATATATTATCAAATTAAAAATGTGATTATAAAATTTTAAATATAGTTATACGTTTGTTTTTAGGCATCAATGTAAGTTCATTGGAATGAATGCGGATGACTCTACCATACGTATTGCTGATCAAATGCACTTACATGAACTTATCTAACTACCGAGTTAATCGCACGCTTACTTTTTAGAATTGCGAATATATTCTAGTTATATATATATATATATATATATATATATATATATATATAATGTAACAAAGAAAATTCATAAAGTAGACTGGTTTAGTCCGTATTGGAAAATCGTTAAATACATTACCTAATTGCCGCAACCAGAGTTCCAACCAGGGCACATTCGATTCGCAGTTTAGCAGATCATATGATAAATCATGATTTAATTAACCTTGACTTCAAGTGAAAATTATTTATAATGGCCTAAGACATTTATTTCTATCTGGACCCATGCTACCTTGGAAAGTTTTTTATGACTATGAAATTTTTCTAATGGGCACATTTTGCACAATTCTCTAAATGTAAAACAAATAGGCAATTATATATATTTTTTTCTTTATAATGTCCATTCCTTTTTAATTTAACACAGTATTCTTATAATTAGGAAAATTATAAGAATATATATATATATATATATATATATATATATATATATATATATATATGGATTGTGGTGTATATATGTGTCTGATCATTAATGATGAACTAAACTTTAAACATTCGAGAGCTCGTAGGCACGGAGAAGTCAATAATTGATATTCTTTAATTTTATGTGTTTAATCGTACATTTTTTGTTTTTTTTATTATGTATATATATTTTTTATTATGTCCATTGTGCCTTGAAATAATACATATATCTCTTTAGAGTCTATGATTCAGATATATATATATATATATATATATATATATATATATATATATATATATTCTTGCAATCCATGCATATTTAAAATTATCAAGACAATTATTATATGAAACAGTTTTCAAACTTCAATAAAGTAAATAAAGAATGAGAAGGAAAACTATTTCTTAAATCTGATACCGTAATAGCGGTGATATTTCGTGACTGATGTTAACTACTGGTAAAAGTAACATAACACACGCATTATGTTTACCTAGTTAAAAATAACAATAAGTTTCGAAAATAAAATTATGCTTGTTCTTAAATGTAGTATATCTGTTGTCGTCAACACGCTCTGATGAGTTCTGCCTTCGAAATTTTGCGATAGATAACCGATATAACTACATTTTTCATTAAACAACCGTGGAAAAGTGTAGGCAGGATTTAGGAACAATTTAGCGTAACATACCATATTTATGTATTTTGGATTGTTTAGCATCAATATGTTTTCGATTTGTTTTTATCTAAAGCAAATTACATCGAAACACATCAATAGACGTATATGAAGGTAAGTTTGAAAATGCAGACAACTGACAAATGGCAGTGTGCTTTTCATTTCTGGTTGGTAAACGTGGTCGTTTGGCGATTTCTGTCATTAATTACGAAAAAGTCAATACTTTTATTACTTTTTCCTGTTAAACATAGAGAACATAATAAGCTATAAAACGGGGTAATATTGTCTTTTAACTAATTTTAATAAGAACTTCGATAACACATTCGACCTATAAAATAGACCTTACAGAGGAAAACATTTATTTTTATTTTTCTCAGTCAATAAATTTTGTGATCCCAAAACCTGATCTTATCATGCTTAGATCTTTTAAAATCTGTTCATTATCTATTTGAGAAATTTCATTCCATAACTTACGACATAGCCAACTTAATTATTCACTGCATGCTACGTTTCTGTTCACCTGGTTGTAGAACATTTTTAGTTTCTGTAAAAATCCTTTATTTTAGATCGGACTAATATAAATAAGCGGATAGTAATTCGCTGGAAACTGCTCTACCATTAGTCTAATAAGAGAATTATTATTCGCTACAGTTCGTAGGACTTCGTTGGTAATTTTATCGATAACCAAATGTGATAGCCGCCATATTTGCTAAATAATAATAGTATTTTATAAAACTGGCATGAAGGGCGATTAAATAATTGCGTAGGATGTTAAAACGTTAAATAAATGATGATATTTGTGCAATTTGAAATTATTTGATAGTCAAGGGCCAAGAACTTTAATTAGATAACTTTTCATTACACTCTTCTTTATTTGAAATTAAATCCATGACTGGATTAAATATTAAGATTAAAGCATTCTTAACTTAATCGTTACATAAATTAACACGCCTAAAGAATAAACTACAATATTCTGTTCGAAAATTGTTCATTCGTAGAGGGAACACAACATAAAGACCAAGCGTTAAATAATTAATATTCATTACTTTAACGTTTGATATGCTTGACCATTTGTTGTCGATAGCGTTATTCTTGCTTGGTTTACCAGACTTCGCGCAGTAAAAAACCGGCTCAACAATATCTGAAATAGAATCTCAAAGTTTGATGTAGATTAACATTTTTCACGTTAAAGAAACTATTCCAATTATAGTTCTTATTACTAATTTTTACTTAATTTCGCATTTTCATCATTATTGAATACTATGACATTCAATATTGAGAAATGAAAGTTGTAATGTTAACCTTAACGTGAAAATTGACAATGATTATACATAGGAGTCTTATTGTTAACCTTTTTTTATTCTTGATCAGATAATGGAGGATGGCACTATCAGAACTAAAAAACTTCTGGATCGCGAGACACGTTCTAATTACACTCTAACAGTGGTTGCGCGTGATAGTCGCGGAATATCGCCAATCTACAACCTTGATTTTCCATGGAGAGCCACTTCGTTGCTTCGAAATTTAAGAAGGCGTAGAAAAATCCGTTCACCAAGTGATGAGCCTCGAATTTCTGCAAAAAGTGATCGCTATCAAAGGCCGTTAATTGGCGAGGTACTTCACGAATTGCATTCCAATTCCAGTCAGACGGGGTATACCTCAGGTATTTTAATTAGCAGACGTCGGCGCAGTTCTCAGCGTGAACATCATAATCAGAGAGGTGAATTTTATAGAGGCGTAGAGAAAAGTTATTTGGGTAAAAGATCGCCACAATCAAATTTATTGAAAACATTGGGTGGGTACAAAGAGTTTAAACGGCGTTCATCCAACTTCCATCAACCGCGATCAACTTCGGTAGCTGTAACGATAAATGTCCTCGATCTAAATGATAACAGGCCCACCTTTATTTATCCCAACATTACAGCGCATCATGTAAGTCATTAAAAAGTCTGAATTTTTTCGCTTTCTCGAATGTCGCATGTATAATTTTTTATAAATTTTTGAATTTTACAAGAATCACGATAATGTAGCGCATTCTGCAGATATTAAAACAAAATTTCATTAATGTCTTTTATTTTGTCCTCGTTTTCTGATAAGAATTAGATTTCTAGATAATGCTCGTAATATGTTCCAAACCACTTGCACATTTTACTCGGCTATAAAATGAAAGAGACATATTGTTCGTAGCATATGCATATTAGATCTAAAAAAATTAACTTCACGCATACTCATATAGGTAAATATATTATGCCAGGTATGATTTGCGAATGTTCAAGCTAAATTATTTTTATAATTAAATAATGCGACTATATGATCCTGAAAATAGTACCATTATCCATTTCATAAAGTTGGTCGTATACGTGTATTAATATAAATAATTTATTGAAGCTATTTTTCCGAGTAAGTCCTGGTTAATGTACCCTAGAATACACAATTCAAAACTGTGTTAAAAGCCAAAAACTGAAAAACATTAAGTTTGACAATGAACCATATCAATAAGTGTTATTAATGCTAAATTTCGGTCTGTTGTGCACTGCGATGTTTAAAATGGTGGGCCGGTTTTAGCCAATCTTTTAAAATTAAATCTTTTATTATTTCTTGCTAAACTTTTAAAAGGGCCCCATTATAATAGTAAACCAATAAGTTGTAAATATTAATAATCATATATGTAGCAGAAAAAAGCTCGATAAGACAAAAAAATAACCCTTAGTAGAAATAGCTCATGATTCCGAAAAGTTTTATTTATGTGGCCTGAATTACAAAATAATATTGGGCATAGTTTTCGAATTATAAACTACAATGGAAAATTAAAATGCGAGGAAGCATTTTTTACATTAGAAAGCATGTTGTTCTTATCAAGATATTCCAATACTTTAAATCAAGTTTGCGAGCTTCAAGTAAACACCAACCCCATTGTATTTAACCAGTCATCGAACAACATAACAAAACTACCGCCAGCCGCAACGCACTGACGCGTTTCGACCTTCCATGATCATCATCAGAGTACGACGGCAAACTGACTATCGAGGATCAAACCGCATTGAATATATATGGAAATCAAATTTAGATATGCGGCTCTCACCTCTAACAGTCTTGCATACATTGAACTTGACTGGAAATGTCGGCTGCACAATTTCTATGCAGTCACGAACATTAACTGTTAGTAGCTTTCGCTACATATACATATATAGACAATACAATTTAACAATAATTGATTGCGCGGGTGGTGGTAACAATGCTTTAAATCAAGTTTACTTCAAGCTCGCAAACTTGATTTAAAGCATTGTTACCACCACCCGCGCAATCAATTATTGTTAAATTGTATTGTCTATATATGTATATGTAGCGAAAGCTACTAACAGTTAATGTTCGTGACTGCATAGAAATTGTGCAGCCGACATTTCCAGTCAAGTTCAATGTATGCAAGACTGCTAGAGGTGAGAGCCGCATATCTAAATTTGATTTCCATATATATTCAATGCGGTTTGATCCTCGATAGTCAGTTTGCCGTCGTACTCTGATGATGATCATGGAAGGTCGAAACGCGTCAGTGCGTTGCGCCTGGCGGTAGTTTTGTTATGTTGTTCGATGACTGGTTAAATACAATGGGGTTGGTGTTTACTTCAAGCTCGCAAACTTGATTTAAAGCATTGTTACCACCACCCGCGCAATCAGTTATTGTTAAGATATTCCGATATTTTAACGTCGCATTTTTTAGAATAAATATATAGGGATATGATGCTATCATTTAATATATATATATATATATATATATATATATATATATATATATATATATATATATATATATATATATATATATATTAAAACTGAAGGATTCTACTTTATATATTTCACCTGTATAAAATATTGCAATAGTAAGCAATTAAAACTGGACCGAATAATCGCAGATTTTGCAAGTATGTATTAGGTTTTGCGAACCTAGTAACAAATTAGTTCAGTTGTGACCAGAAGGATAAACCAAAGGCAGCATGAACGGAAAGTATAATCTCATGCACATTCGTTTCGTGCTTACTGGCGACTCATCAGTAGGAGCCGGTATTACGCCCTTTAACCACTATATATTTGGTAGAAAAATGTGGAATAATAGGACGGTACAATCTCCTAGACGAATGTGTAAACCTGTAATAGTGAAGCTAACATAATCTAAAGTCAACGACAATGCGACTTCAATGCTAACTCACACTATATAATATATATACCGAGTCTGTAAAGGATACTAACACTATGGCTATTGTGTTAGTAACTGATACCTTTTTGAAATCGATGAGTACCGGATACTAACACTATGGTTTCCGAGTCGGTACATGATACCAACCTGATGGATATAAATTTATGCTAAAGTTCACCCAAATTGGTTTATCCTTCTGGTCACAACTGAACTAATTTGTTACTAGGTTCGCAAAACCTAATACATACTTGCATATATATTAGCTCTTCGCAACAAACAGTATTTAACTGTAATATATTGAATTGAATGATGTCATGCTTACCGCGAAATGTGATAACTGATATCGATGAAGGCCAGAGTGTATGGTTTAACTGGAGTAACAGGTGTTCGGAAATTGTTGTAATTCTCAATTTGGGTGAACTTTAGCATAAATTTATTTCCATCAGGTTGGTATCATGTACCGACTCGGAAACCATAGTGTTAGTATCCGGTACTCATCGATTTCAAAAAAGGTATCAGTTACTAACACAATAGCCATAGTGTTAGTATCCTTTACAGACTCGGTATATATATTATATAGTGTGAGTTAGCATTGAAGTCGCATTGTCGTTGACTTTAGATTATGTTAGCTTCACTATTACAGGTTTACACATTCGTCTAGGAGATTGTTCCGTCCTATCATTCCACATTTTTCTACCAAATTTATAGTGGTTAAAGGGCGTAATACCGGCTCCTACTGATGAGTCGCCAGTAAGCACGAAACGAATGTGCATGAGATTATACTTTCCGTTCATGCTGCCTTTGGTTTATCCTTCTGGTCACAACTGAACTAATTTGTTACTAGGTTCGCAAAACCTAATACATACTTGTATATATATTAGTTCTTCGCAACAAACAGTATTTAATCGCAGATTTATTTGAATCCTTATACGCTATCTTCAGGTTCAAACAAAATCCTCCCCTACGCCACGGAATCTAGGCATTGATATATATATATATATATATATATATATATATATATATATATATAGACATGTTTATATAATATTCATTAATATATGATTTAACATTTATGCAGATGAACCTTCATTTTGTTACTAAAGATAACAGATAAGACGAATCTAGATAAATGTCTTTCGAAAGTTATTTCACATATTACAATTTCTAATGAGATAGTTGTGTAGTGATAATCTGAAATCTTAAATGAAATGCCATACGTAATCAACTTCTTAATGACTTAATGCTTCAATTTATAATAAAAACCAATATTGTAGACCAGCAATTTTTACACTCGTTTCCAGACATATATACTATAATAAAGACTGTGAATGTTAAAAAAATGTTTTTTTAATCGAAAATATTTAACCTAACTCTGTAATCTGAACGCACAAAATCAGGATTCAGAAGTGCTATTTTAAAGGAATATTAAAGTTTACGCGCGCAAGTGCACGTAGTTAAATATAAATTACTCTAAATTGCCCAGTTGGTTCAATCAATGATTGAATAGATTTTTATTTCATGTACACAAACATTTTACAAATAAATCATAAGGGCCGTGGAAGTCTAAGCTATTGTGTTCAACTACTTATAGAAAAAAAATATGCGCTGAACTGTCCTGATGTCTTCTCATTTTACCTAGTTTGACTATGTCAATCAGACATATGCCAGAAACTGAGGGGTTTTGTTTTATTTTTTTAAATTTCTTTGCGTTCAAACAAGACTGACTTGTGCTTTGATTTTAAAAAGATTTAATTATTTATTATTTAATTTTAGAATGCACGTTCAACAAAATAATTTAAAAAACAAATGTATATATCAATTTCAAACCCTTACCTATCGATCGCTTCCCAATCACTTACAAATACACTCAAAATGGGCAAATCTCACACAATAAAAAGTAGAATAAAGTACGTGATTTTTGCGTCGTTGATATGCTCTCAAAATGGCATTGGATAAATTTTTAATGCGCGTGACAGTTTACTATAGAGTATAAAACATCGAATGTTTTAATGGATATTTTTTCCTGATTTAAAAATTTTAACGCATCTTTGCTCTACTTTTTTTTCGTACATTTTCATAGCACTTTGTTTGCCGTAGTCCTATTGTACTTTTAAATATGCAGTATCCGTTGTAATTGCGTGTTGTCGTTGTAAATAGAATTGTCAGCGGAACAAAATTTTCTTTCATAGCATTGTCTAAACTTCCAGTTGATTAATTTCGCCATCACACCGTTAATGTTGACTTTACAACCACTCGTCTTAAAATTTTAAATGACATTATATATGTTTTATCCGACAATACCGAAGAGATGGAGATTCTAATATCAATTTATGCATCATACATTAGAATTTTTACTTTTAATTTAACATGCCTCAAGCAGGTGATACTATTATGAAAACGAAAAATTTGCATTATAGCCCACTATTTAACAAACATTTTTAAAACAAATTGTATCCAATTTAACCAAAAGCAATTACCGCGCGAGTTGCGATTATAATAGCTTAGATAATTTTTTCTAGCTTGAAATATACCCCAATTCAAGTGAACCTCACCTGTCGCACAACATATTTAATCTACCGTGAGCCACACTTACTGACGCTCTTAGATCTTCTGGCAAACTCACAAAAGGAGTGCAAAACGCAATGTTCATCCGATTTCGATTTGCTTACACATGCATTGCCATTCAATTCCGGAGTTTTTCAGTTTGCGTTTGTGATCTGATTTTGAATGCCGAAACGCATTAATATCTGTGACTAACGTTAGAATTGCGATGCGGCCTGATTGGAAAGTTATAATAGGATTGGTGTTTAAATGAAGCTGACAAAAACTAATTTATCAAAATACGTTTATCATTTAAAAATTTAATTTTCTAAATTTCATTTTGTGCACAAAGTTTTGACCTTGTCTCTAGAAAAAAAAAGAAGTTGAGAGAAAATTTTAGCCAAAATTTGATTGCACAAGCACTGATAACATTTAATTTAACCAAGGTTGCCTGTTTTCTATAAAAACCAACCACATTATAGATTTATTTGTCAGGGCATGAATCTGAGCATGTCTGATTCGGATCCTGTCTTTCTATCCATGAATAATTGTATCAGGCTCGAATTCTTGATTTAAATGATGGTACCATTGTGGTCATACTTTATATATGTGTAACGTGACTGACATAATTTGAAACTACGAATGTATTTTGTTAAAAATGTACGCAATATTTTACTCTTACATCCGGTCCGACGATTCATGTTGTCACGAAGATAAATAGTTTTCGATGGCCACGTGGACTCCACTTGATTTGGGGACCAACAACAAAAAAATGAAGAGTAGATATGACGTAATTGCACAGAAATAGTCGACTGATGAATGCTGAATTATTAAATGTTTTACAAATTATGCCATAGTTCTAAATTGAAATTTATTAAATGGCGTAAAAACAATTGAGAGGATGTCAGATCACATTTAAGAATCAACATTGCACGCAAAATTTAGACTATTGATGAGCACAATTCATGCGGCAGACCTTAACAATACTACTCTTGTAAGTTGTTTAAAATATTATTCATGTCAAGGCTGTAAGTTTGATATAAACACTAATCCAATTAAAATAAATTTGTCTGAATATACTAAGCATCGTATCAGTTAGAAAATCAATTTATCTAGTAGACTCTCAATACCTAGTTTATACTGGCAAATGTATATTTAACGGAATTTAGATTTTATGTGAAGCTCGCAACCTAGATTTAAATAATTTTTAGCACCATTTGCGCAATCAATGCTCATTATTTATTAAAAATATTGACGCATTGCACAACTGACTTTTAATTGAATGTTGTTCACGACAAAAACACTGGACCATTTGTTTAGTTGAAATTCTTTTCAATATTTATTACACTTTCATTGTTCTTTTCAATTTCTATGCCTAATTTCATTTACATTTATTTTGCAAATAATAACTCATTAAGACAACATATGTGGCGTTAAGGATAACTTCAGCAAAAAATATTTCGCATAAGATTAAATTGGCTGTAAACTCTAGCTAAATTGTTGCCGGAATAGTAAAAATAAAGTTAAACAGTTTCATTTTTTACTTCTGCTCATTAATATTAATATTTTCAAAATCGGAGAAATCCATATTTGTCTTTTATAACATTTTCTCAAACTAATACATCAGAGCTTATTTTTACTGCATTATTTTGTTCTTTGCAAAACAAATTAAAGATAATCACGGGGCATTAGTCTAACATTTTGAATGGTACAAATAAAATACAAAATTTTGTCTGATTGTTCGGTCCATAAGATAAAATTTTTAAATATTGCGTTCGAGTGATTACGAAGTCGAACAATTCGCAAATTACTGTTTATTTTGTGCATTAATCCATTTACAATTTTAGATACACAAATAGTTATTCACAATCTATTACTTTGGCAATTTCAATCTGAATTCACTTCTTGTATGAATATGACTGACTTTGAGAAAATCAATTTGTTGACAAGTTTGTAAGACCACCTTCTGGAACCAATGGCGCCCCTAAAATAAGAACATTGGGTGTATAATCACTTGCTGTTTGCTTTTTAAAGATCCGTTTAATTATAAATGCTTTATTACTATTGAAATGATACTGACTGCTAGTCAATCAGATCTTCAAATGAAATTGTGCGGCAAATTGTAGATAATCGCTGGTACATTCAAACAAGTGATGCTTTGTTTCTTCTATTAATTTTAAAACTTTAACCAGGAAATCTACTCAGAGAAACAGACCAACCGAAAATGAAATTGACTGAAAATTGTCATTTTCTGCAAGAATTAGACTAAAACAAATGCACGATTAATGCGCACGTGGAAGCTTGAATTGTATTAAAACTAATAAGGTCGATAAATAAGAATTCTTTAATGAAGATAATTTTCGCTCCGACAAATTTCATAGCAGATATGCATGTAAGGAATAAGATTTCACGCTGCATTATTCATAATTTTTCGTTAAAAGTTTAAAGATTATTTTTTAAGTTTATTCGAAATTTTTTATTTTAGTGTATCGATAACGTTTTTTTGTTTTTTTTAATGTGATATTGCCCATGTCTGTTTGACAATAATAGCCAAGGGTGTCGTTTCGTGAGCCAATCAATTTCCCCGTTAAACGAATTGTCGCAATGGACAAAGATTCTGGTGAAAACGCTCGTCTCACGTACTCAATCACGAGTGGAAACATTGACAGACTGTTTGATATTCGAAAGGACACCGGGGAGCTCATTGTAGCCAAGAAAATGGATGCAAAGCACATTGTAGGTTATTTTGCAAAGAAAACTTTTTTAACTTTCTCAGTAAAGTATTGTAGTGATTAGTATGCTTATACACAGCAGAATGAATTGACTTCTAGTTTCAAAATACTAAATTTTGCAGCAATTTCAAGCTTTGAAAACATATATTTGAAATATTTTGAACTTCTTTCCACCACTGAATATGCCGACCTTACTTGCTCTAACTCATAATTTATTACAAATAGTTGATTTATTAAATGAAAATTTGGGGATTTGTTTATTTCTGGTTCTGGGATTTGTCTGTATCAATGGATGCGATCTTGAAATAAACACCAATCCCATTATATTTATATACGAATGTCAGTTTAAACTAAGCATTGTATGGTATACAAAAGGCAATTCATCCAGTAGACCGATTTAGTCTTTATTGAGAATTCTTCAAGTATTGTCCAGAAATTTCCGCGGACAGTACTTGAAGAGTTTCTGATATCTGAGCCTGCTGGATAAATTTTCTTTTTTATTATATAATGCCTATTTCAAACTGACAAATATACGTATACAATGTGATTGTAATTTGTATCAAGATCGCAACCTTGATATAAAAGAATTACCCGTGTAAACAATGAACGCTTAATTAATATAAAATATTCTTGCTAAATTGATAGAGGTCAAATAAAATGCAAATACATACGCCTACATGTGAGTCATGAAATTACGTTTAGGCGTCAAAAGAGGTATCTATCTCATAAGCGAGCAATTCTCTAACATTTCGTTTGAATAAAAATCGTTAAAATAGGTTTAAATGGAATTTGCAAAGTAATTTACATTTTCACAACGTTGGTTTGATTTATTATTTTTTACCATAAGGAACACATTTCTGAAGAATAGAGCTGACAGGGTTCATTGAAATATCAAGAATTTAAAAAAGTCAAATATTTCCAATAAGAAATTATACAAACATTTTCAACACCTATCACAACAAAACGACAGATATTTCATTATTTAAATGTCATTTTTTACATTTTTAGAAGTGTTATTTAAAAATTACAAACTGGACAGATAATGAAACAAAATATTAGCCTAAAAAGGTTTTTTGGTAGACCGACCATTCCAAACTCCACTCCGATTTGAGTGTGCTGGTCAAGTTTTCAGTAACTTCCTATTATTTAAACAAACAAACACACAATCTGCGATTGACATTTGGTTACGTTAAATATATGGATAATTAAGGTACTTGTATAGGTATAGGTTGTCTAAGATTTTGCGAAGAAATATTTTTGCCTTAAATTTCTTAGCAATTGCATCAACTAATTATCTTATCAACATTTTCGCACATACAAGTCAAGATTAAAAAAATTTTTTGACAATATTGTCATATTATTATAATCAAGGTTGCGATACAGATATGGACAACTTACCCTTTATGTACATACATGTGTCAGTATAAACTAAGTACTGTATAATGAAGAAAAGGCAATTCATCCAGTAGACCGATTTCGGCCTTATTGGGGACTCATCATATACCGTCCAGAATTTACCTGCAGACAGAGCATAAATCTGAGCAAGTCTGCTTCGGAGTCTGGTGCCCTAACCCTTGAGCCACCCTACTGCGTACTACACACAATTTTCAGTTATATACTAATTAATGTTTCTTACTTGGCCTTTCTACAAGGTGGAGCTCATATAGCATCTTTCCGATCCCGAGGTCCAACAAAATCTCTGCGAACAGGCTCAGTGGTTAGAGCATCAGATTCCCAAACAGACGTGCCCAGGTTCGAGCCCTGTCGGCAGTAAATTCTGGCCATTAGGTTATGAGTTCCCAATAGGGACGAAACCGGTCTACTAGATGAATTACCATTTCAACGCTTTACTATGTTTATTTTATACTGACAAATTTATGTACATAAGGGAACAGATTTTTATATCAATGTCGCAACCTTCATTATAGAAATGGTTATCATCACCCGCGTTTAATATAGTAATATGTCAGTTTAATTTAAATAATGGCTATTTGTTCAACTCTGGTTCTTTTTGAAACATGCAATATAATCCATTTCAAACGTTTGTAGAATAGCATTAAAAACAAATAGAATGGCATGGCAGAAATTTTCTATTTCTTGAATGCACGTAACTTCACTTTTGACTGACATGTGACAATATCGATTAGAATCAGTATTATTAAAATGTTAAATTTCAACGTTAGAAAGCCTAACATTAATACGAGGTTCGAAACTAAGCTGAGAGATACAATCGATAAATCAGAGACTTCTGACATATTATGTGCTGTGTAAAATTTGCTTCACGAACAATTTCAGAAAATATAATTGTGGCCAGCTTCAGAGTAATGGAACAGGTTTAAAACCATGAACAAATGGCAAAAAATCTGTGCATCTGCAAATGTAAAGGAATAAGTTTTTTATCCAACAACATCTTGTTGTGTTAAACAATTCAACAATGGCAGCGTTTCGCAAGGAAAATCAGCTTTAGAAATAGTTACGTTCTTTTAAATGTTACAATTTTTGTTCAATAAATCCCCCGTGTGTTGAAGCCATACTTTGATACAAAGTAGGTTTATACAACAAAGTTACTATTGGTGTTAAAGCAAGTTCAACTTTTCATATTTCGCGAATGTAAACGGAATGGATATGAACGAGTCTACTAGCTGATTTCAACATGTCTGCCTATCAATATTAAAAAATTAATCAATAATTCAAAAACAAGTAAGAGATATTGTGCGGCAGGGTGGCTCGGTGGTTAGAGCAACGAATTTTGAAGCAGACGTACCCAGATTCGAGCCCTGTCCACAGCAAATTCTGGCTAGTACATGATGAGTGCCAAATAAGGACGAAACTGGTCTACTGGATGAATTTCCTTTTCTACACTATACTATTCTTAGTTTATACTGACATATGAAAGTAATTAATGGGTCAGGTGTTTATATCAAGATCGCAACCTTGATTAAAATAATTTAGAGATATGTCGGTAATACTTTCATGATCTTGAATGATGATATGGAATATAGAATTTTAATTAAATAGTTATTAGTCTTTTTTATTCTAACCACATAGTGATTTTTTATTCATTCGCCCAAGCGACAATTCCTACAATGGCGCAACTTGAAATCAAGGTACATTTAATTCAACTGAGACAAAATATATTAGGTTTAATGAAGATGGTTTTGTATAAGTTTGCGTCAATCACATTTTAACAGCAAAAAGGAACTTTCATAAGATTATTACGATCAAAGATTGTTGCATTTCGTCGAGGAGCTTTTTAATATACTTAAATGCAAATCTTGTAGCCTGGTCGGCAATTGATTTCCAATTTTAAATATTATTGAGGAAGAAAAACGTCCACCAGGAAGCTTTACTATGATAAGACGTTTGATCGCAAATTATCCTGACCGTGTCTCAGCTCATGCTTTATCTATCTCGACTTATATATTCGCCCGTTCTCTAGTTCAGGTGTAATTATTTTATGTGCCAGCAAAAACCTCGTAACGATAATAATTACAAAAGCAGACACCATAGTCTAAAAGCTGGTATGTCTTACGGGGAAGGTCGTACAATTTTCAAAAATATTACTTTTAAAGTTTCTACCACTCTCGTCAGACCATTTTCAAGTGTGTGCATTTTATAAGATCTGCTGAATTCAAAGCATATACATTTTTATCTTGCTATCGTTCAATACCACGTTTCTTTTGATTAACACAGAACTTTTCTTAACACAACCGTCTTTTCTTTAAATATGTCTTTAAGTTATATACTTTGTGGCCGTGCCTAGGTCCGTAAATTTATGTTAGACCACAATTTATCGATATTTATTGCGTCACCAAGGTTGATATAGTACAAATCAGTACTATCAAGCTTTATTAGACATCTTTTCGGATCGATGACCCCTAGTACAATATTATTCTTATAGAAATCAATTATCCTTGTGTCAATTGGGTAAGCAACACGTAGTCCTTCAGCAAGTTTGCAAATTTGACCTTTGACGCACAAATTTAACCTTTTCGCAAATATTATTTTCGATTATATACGATCCTATCTAGATCCTTGCGAAACTCCGATTGTAATGCTTAACGATGTAGATTGAGTGTTGTTTTCTTTATTAATGATATTTCTTTTATATAATTAAATGAAAAGTAGTTAATAAATAGCCAGTATAATCTCTAAGGCATTAAACCATCCGTGTTTGTGCGGGTTTTGATAATAATAATTAAAGTCAAGTTTGCGAGCTTAAAGTAAACACCAGTCCCATTTTATTTAACCACTCGTCGAACGACATAGAAAAAATATTGTCAGTCACACCTTCATAAAATCTGCGAAATAGATAGGATCAAACGCTTTTGAGATTTGGATTAAGATTATTAACGCATTCATATTTTCGATCTAGAGTTATGATATAATTCTATACGAAAATTATATTCGTTCTGATGTCTTTTCCTAAATCGATGAAGAGATGCATCAAAATATAATGACAAGCTGGAGTCAAAATTAGCAAGTATTATTAGTTCGATTACCTAGATAAATTGTGGAATCTTTGTTATTAAACTATATTTCTTGTAATTCGTTGGTCTGTTAACTTCAGGCCTCGGTTTTGCTATTATTGTTAAAATAGAAAATAGCAATAATCCACAAATCAAAATATTTTACAAACAGGCGCCCTGTTCGTGGCAAATTCTGGACCGAACGTGAAGTCTTCCTAAAAAGTACGAAACCCGTCTTCTGGAATAATTTCCCTTACTGCATTATAAAATGCTTAAATTATACTGACAATTTTATGAATAAAATAGAACTGGTCTTTTTATAAAAATTGCAACCTTGATTTCACGAATTGTTGCGACGGCGTGGTTCAGTTGTCGGACTAACAGATTCTCAAGCAAATTGAACTAATTTAAGCCTTGCATGCACCAAATTATGGACATTTACGTGATGAGTTGCCAATCAGGTGAAAACCGGTCAACTGGACGCATGGCATTTTCTGCATTATAAAACGCTTAGTTTATACTGATAAATGTTTTTTTATAATGAAACTAGTGTTTACATGAAGATCGCACAGTTACCATAAAAAATGAGTACAGTGTTTCCATTAAAACCGATGAAAAATTATTTTATCAATTGATGCTTCTAGAAGATTCTTCGAATTTCTAGGTTAACTGTTTCCGCATCAATTTTGTTAGCATATTACAGCTCTAGATATGTTAGTTCCTCGTTATACTGATGCTTGCGTATCGCAGGCAAACGGCGTAACCTATCAAATTCAGCTTAATTGAGGACGTGAAAGCCCTAATCCTGTCGCACTTTATCTTTAAACGTATCGATATTGAGACAGAAGACCGGTGGTTTAAAATTGAAATGTTACGAAGGCACTCATTAAATTAACAGTGTTTTCACTTCCAAGTGTGTTCGCATTTTCGTGTAAATTAGATTTTACGCGAATTTTATTGTACAGCATTGAAAATATCAGTTCGAAGGAGAGAACAATTAAAGAAAGTATAAAGTATTGACGGAAAAATAAAGTTATTTAGGCCGAAACCAACTAGGAAAAACACGTGTTAGCTAGCTTATACCAAGGACGCATTATCCGAGAGATCAACTCAAAGAATTTAAAACGGCTGAGACAATTCGGTACCTTATAGAGAATAATTTTCGTTTATACGAAATATTTCTAGCTCAACATTAATGTCAAATACAAGCTCCTACAATTAAACAATTTATATATCATATTTATACTAATACCATATATATTCCAATCTATCGTTTTGTAGGGAAGGACGGCCGATTGATAAAGCAAAGCGAAACCAAGCGTTTTTAAGAATAATCACAAATGACAATAGGCATAACATTCATGAATTAGCCCAAAACATTGTTAGCAAAAATGCTTACCAAAGACAGGCGGATAGGCATGTATTTAAATCAAAAAATGAATTAGAGTTGCGTATTAAGAAAGCGATTTTTAGTGTACTATTGCTTCCATAACTTTATAAACAAATAATATCCGTATATTGAAAATATACAGGTGAAATAGACAATAAAGCGACCATTAATGCTCTCAAATCCATAACCACTGAGACAGTTTTAAGAGATTAAGTTGGAACTCAGGATCGAAAATATGCCATATGAGCTCCACCTTAAGGAAAGGCTAAGTAAGTACCATTAATTAGTATATAACTGAAAATTGTGTGTAGTGTGCGGCAGGATGGCTTAGTGGATAGAGCACCAGATTTCGAAGGAGACGTGACCAGGTTCGAGCCCTGTCCGCGGCAAATTCTGGCCAATACATGATGAGTTCCTAATAGTGACGAAACCGGTCTACTGGATGAATTGCCTTTTCTACACTATACAATTCTTAGTTTATACTGACGTATGTAAGTAATTAATGGGTCAGGTGTTTATATAAAAACCGCAACCTTGATCATAATAATTGTTATCACCACCCGCGCAACCGATGTCCGTTTAATTATAAATATCCAATGCTTCGTTTACGATAAATAAATGTATATATATATATATATATATATATATATATATAATATTGATGTTTATATCAAATCGAATTTAAATTGATTATTTGATATGCGTCTCTGCACATGGGTTTTACGTTTCCAAATTTTATGCTGTCAGATTTACGCAATTAATTCTACTAAATTCCCTTTGAATTTGCAAATGTAATATACAGATTACGGAATATTGCAGTGGAGTTCAGATAAGTCGACTATCGCGCGTATATTTGCTTTTAAATAAAGTTATGCACACTAACTAAATTATATCTTAGTTTAAATTATTGATAAAGTACTGTTGTCGAAATAAAATGTGTATGTTAAAATAATCACCAGCATAATAAAATAATTAAAATATTATTTAATAAGAACGATTTTAAAAATTTTCTTTTATAACACTTTTTTAAATATTATCCATACGTGTGACTTGTGTCAGTCAAATAAATTTTAAAAAGAAACGTGTTGTTGTTTACATTTTAAAAGTTACTTCTATTCAAAATAATGATTTTATTATATTGATAAGCTTGATCACAGATTTCACGGAATACATATTGTAATAGAACTGTTTTGTTGTCTCGGATTCATGCATATATATTGTATTGTAACTATTTCAATATACCGTTTGTTAATAAAAAGTACACTTACATTATCAGTTAAAGGATAACAAAATAGTGGAAAACTGGATTGTGCCATTTCCAACTCAAAGAATATTTACTCAGTAATTTTACCAGATGTTACACTTCCTTTTTAAATTATTCGGTCCGCATTCGTGGAGAAAACTGACTTAGTAGAAAATGAAGTTTAACAATCAATAATCTGGTTTAAATACAATTGAACAAATCATGCATCTGTTTCAGTGAAAGTAAACGTCGCAATACTAGTGACAATTTAGTAGACATCTTATTCGATAATTCCGCAGCTTTTCGAACATATCTTGTTAATTATGTATTTTTTGGTGCGTACCTGGAATCAAATTAGTTTTAATATGACCAGAAGGAAAAACCAAATTCAGAATGAACGGAAAGTATAATCTCATATCCACATTCGTGTATGGCTTACTTTCGACTTATCATTAGCTGCCTTATACCCACTAAATATATGGGTCAAGAATGTGTGACAATATGACAGTACATTGTCCAAAATTCCTCACACAAAAATTTAATTGGTACTGGACGCTATATTGGCTCCTACTGATGAGTCGCCAGTTAACAGAAATCAAATATGCACCTGAGATTATTCTTTCCGTTCATGATGACTTCGTTTTATCCTTCTGGTAACATTTAAACTACAATTTTCTCTAAATTGTTGATTGCGCGGGTGGTGTAAACATTTATTTAAATCACGCCTGCGTACTTGATGTAAACAACAATTCCATTGTAATTAACCAGCCGTCGTACAACATAACAATACTACCGTCAGTCGCGCGTTCTAACGCGGTTCGACCTTCCGTTATCATCATTAGATTTCAATGACAAACCAACTAGTATGGATCAAACCGCAATGCATAATTACGGTAAGCAAAATTAGATATAGGGCTCCCACCTGTAGTAGTCTTGCAAACATTGTATTTGACCGGAAATGTCGACTGCACAACTTCTATGCAGTCACGAACATTAACTGCTTGTAGATTTTGTCACACAAATATATAGACAATACAATTAAACAATAATTGATTGCGTGGGTTGTAGTAACATTTATTTAAATCACGTTAGCCAGCTTGACGTAACCACCAATCTCATTGTATTTAACCAGTCACCGAACAACATAACAAAATCTACGGCCATTCGCTTGCAGTGCGCGTTTCGTCCTTCCATTATCATCATCAGAATACGACGGCAAACTGGCTAGCGAAGATCAAACCGCATTTCCAATCAAGTATAATGTATGCAAGATTATAAGAGTTGAGAGCTGCATATCTAATTTGCTTACCGTTTATATGCAACGCGGTTGAATCTTTAAAAGTCAGATTGCCGTCATACGGTGATGATGATCATGGAAGTTCGAAACGCGTCAGTGCGTGCGACTAGCGATAGTTTTTTCTGTTGTTCGCCGACCGATTTAATACAATGAGATTGGTGCTTACTTCAAGCTCGCACACTTCATTTAAATAAATGTTACCACTACCCACGCAATAAATTATTTTTAATTGTATTGTCTATATTATATATATATATATATATATATATATGTATATATATATAAACCGTTAATGTTCGTGACAGCATAGAAATTGTGCAGCCGACATTTCCAATCAAGTACAATTTATGCGAGACTTTTAGAGGTGAGACAGACATATCTTATTTTGCGTTCCATATATATGCAATGCGGTTTGATCCTCGCTAGTCAGTTTGCCGTCGTACTCTCCGGATGATCATGGAATGTCGAATTGCGTCAGTGGTGCGACTGGCGTTAGTTTTGTTATGTTGTTCGACGACTAGATAAATGCAATGGGAGTATTGTTTACTTCAAGCTTGCAATCTCGATTTAAGTAAGCTTTTGAACTAATTTGTTACCAGGTGCGCAACATCTAATACCCAATAACAAATATATCAGTTCTCCCCAATAGACGGTATCTAAAATTTATCTCTTGTAATCTCAGATTCGTGAAACCAATTTATTATAAAATACTTATGTCTTTTAGCAAAATTATATAGAATTTTCGGGTATCTACATTTCCATGATTGCAGAATAATTGAAAATTAGCAATGCGTTTAGTTATTCATTGTCAATTTAAAGCTCCAGATCGGTAAAAAAATCTATTTAGGGAAGAGATGGCTTAATTTTACATCATTTCTCAGCTTCTTTCCAAAACAACACACGACATCAAAAACAATTAAGGATGGTCAAATTAATAATTGATTTTTATATTTTCCGCAGTTTATTTTTGAATTGTAAGAGAAGCATTCCTAAACCTTAATGTTTTACATATTCTGTGGGCATAAAGTCATTTTAAACGATTTGTTTTCAACATAAGTACGTCAGTTTATCACAAGATATGCTCAATGGAAGCTTTGCCGTTATTTTTAAAATAGGTCGATAGACAGAATCGTTCAAAAAAATTGCGAGCATAATATGAACACCAATCCCATTGTATTTAAAAAGTTGCACAAAAAGCAACACTGTCGTAATTTGCAGTACTGATGTATTTCGAACTTCTAAAGTCAGCGCGATGGAAAACTGGCTAGCGAGGTTGAAGCTACACTGCATATATAATGAAGGAAATATTCAATATTTGGTTCCCATTTCTAGAAAACTTACATATATTGTACGGGACTACAAATTTCCGCTGCATAAATTCTATGCATTTCAACTTTCTTCGGCTTTGGCCAAATACATATAAGTAATACAATTAAACAATAACTAATTTTGCGGGTGGTGATAAAATTTCTTCAAATCTAGATTTCGAGTTTGATATACACACTAATCCTATTTTATGCAACCTGTTGCATAACACAGAATAACTGCCTTCAGTAACATATACTGATTTGGTTCGATCTTCCATAATCATCATCAGCGCACAACGGCAAACTATGAAGTTTTGATCAAATTGTAAGGCTTAAATAACAAAGAAAATCGAGGGTGTGATGCTAACCTCTATTAATATAAATATGTATTACTAGACTGGAATTATCCGCTGCACACTTCCTATGATGTCATATTCTATATATATATATATATATATATATATATATATATATATATATATATATATATATATATATATATATATATATTCTTTTGAAATGGAGCTTTAATAAATTAATTGTGGCCTCTCGTGTGCAAAAATAAAAGAATTTATCAGATATAAGAAATATTTCTCAGCCAATATCTCATTAATGAACATATCTTTATATATAATTGGAAAGCAAAACAAGATAGAAATATGTGAACATAGAGAGAGTGTGAAAAATAGAAACCAATCAAATTGCGCGTGTCACATCCAGTTCAAGCTCAATGCTTGTACGTGCTTCTTCTGCTTACATAAATCCGGCTGCAATTTGTTTATCCATTAGGCTTTGTATGTGGCTAGCTCCCTTTTGTTTTTTGCATTTAGTAATTACTTTGAATGCTACGTCTGGAGAACATACGTGCGATGTTTCGATGATGTGTTGCGCAATAGCAGACGTGTATTCACCATTTGATTTAAAGCAGGCGTTCAAGTTGCAATGTTTTCTCATTCGAGTTATTAACCGTCTGATCGATCGGTCTACGTAAGTTGATCGACAACTTGCGCATGTATATTGGTAAATACTATTTGATATCGACATTAACAGCTGTTTCTCTTTGATTGCTGGTAAAGGCAAGTGTGTTATCCTAAATAACACTAAATGCAAAAAAAGGAGCTAGCCACATACGAAGCCTTATGGATAAAAAATTGCAGCCGGATTTATTTAAGCAGAAGAAGTACGTACAAGCATTGAGCTTGAACTGAATGTGACGCACGCAATTTGATTGGTTTTTGTTTTTTCACACTCTCTATATGTTCACATACTTCTACCTTGATTTGCTTTCCAATTTATATATAAAGATATGCTCATTAGTAGATATTTGAGAAGACAATGCGAAAGAAATATTTCTTATATCTGATAAAATTTATTTTTGTTTTTGTACACAGGAAGGTTACAATGAATATAGAGAGAGGTATATATATATATATATATATATATATATGTATATATATATATATATATATATATAGTCAGTATAAATTTATTATTGCACATGTAAGCAACTGTTGATAGACAATTAGAACTATTTCATCTCTATTACGTAATCCTATATCGTTTGGCTTAATTGCCGTAATCTTTAGTCTCGCAAGTCGTAAACTTCACTCTCAAAGCCGTTATTTACCAACTTATTAATTATTATCAGTCATATATTTGGGTGGGCAATTTTCGACTATCATACGACCTAAACTTCCAAATAACAATTACAAATCTGCTATTATAAGGCAGATTCCATAACATTTGATGAAATGCTGTTCAATTAAATTATATTTGCTTGCGTGGTATGCGTGTATTTTTGTGAAGAAGTAGATTAGCTGCCTTACTCTGGTGTAAATGCCACTTCGTTCATGTCTGACCTTTGAATATTTAATTTGTAATTTATGCGTTCCTAATACAAAAAAATCTGCCTAAATAATTGCGTTTGCTATTAAATTTGATGCTAATTTTATACTAACGACGTATATATAAGATAATGCAGCCGTTATACTTTGATACGATGTTGTAGGACTCATAGTTGAAAAATTGTAGATGACTAGTTTGTACTTTGGGTCAAACGACGTACTAAATTGGACCCACTTGATGTAAGCACAAAAAAATAGTTCTATTGGTATGTTACATAAAAATGCGTTTGATGCGCATCTCCAGTGCTGTAATGGATGAGTTGCAAGACTGAATCACATTCCCCTTTTTTTAACCCCAGCCGGAAATCAAAAAGTTCTCAAACGGGAAGAAACTGTTCAAGTAGATGAAAAGCATTTTTAAAATTTATCCTGAAAATATACACAATAAAATCCAACGATTATAGTTCATATATATATATATATATATATATATATATATATATATATATGACTGGCATTTCATGGCGAGATATTTTATCTACTCATTTTGTCAAAATAAACTAAGCAATTCAAATAGTTACCACGCCAATTCATCGATACAGTTTGTTTCGTCCTTATTAGGAACTTTTCAAGTACTTTTTAGTGTATATATTTTTTTCGGTATCAAATAGACACTTCTTTAGTAAAACGTACAATCTGTCTGCTTGACCGGTTTCATTCTGAACGAGCACTTAACAATAAAAGCAAGATTTTACGCGTCCGGGATTTGAATTAATCCTAAATTCTGAGTCTCGTTTTCATCAGCACATCACATTTCACAATTAAACTGCAGCAAGATATTTCCATTTCGAATACTCTACAACATTTAGTTTATCTGCGATAAAACAATATATAATATAATGCACCGTCAGTTTGTCATAATCGACTGTTTAAATTAAAATTTCGCCTATCATTGAATATTTTCAAGTCGGTTTTTTAACTCATTATTAAATAAAGGACGGTGTGGTTGAATAGCTCCATCACAATCTCGCGTTCGCATTAAAATAAATTACCTATCAGTAATTTTGGATTCCGGACTGCCGGTTGGTTGGCTACGTCCAATTTGTACTGTTCGATATTTTGTCGCTGACATGGGACGATCTAATGGAATTTCTTGCTAAGTCTGTTATTGTATCCAATGCGCAATCATTGATATTTTAATTCGTGTCACAATGCATTCATTTGGATTCCTTCTATTCAAACTAACAGTTACCGTTGAAACTTCATCATTTGTCTCAAACTAACCTGATTGTCAACATTAAAGTACGGGGAAAAATATGCCAAATTTAATACCAATCAAGCTACCTCAAGATATGGAGGAAGTTAAATCTTTAATTTACTATTTGTTTTTATTTCTGAACTCCTTTTACAAGTATATTTTGATCTTATCTGTCTATTTATTACAAAGGAACTGGGAAATTTAAAATTTTTCAAAATATCTGTTGATGTAATACAGCGAATGGGCTTTGCTAAACCATATTCGTTTGTAATAATATATGCTTTGTTATTTTGCATCATTAATGATATCTTTGTATAAATTTTAGAATATAAAGATATTCTTACTGCATAGATAATTCTCCACTTTCTACAATTTTTTTTACTAGAAATAGCTTGTAAATAATGCCGATAAATGGTATGAGATTGGAAAATTGTTTATCCACTTAAGCTGATAATATCTATTTAATTACGCCAGTAATTCCTACAAGCTCAGCTAACAATTTCACTAAAAATTTCGTAAGCATTTTTATTCAGTCCAGTCAAGACAATTGTCTACCGCAAGAATATGTAACGATCAACAGTTGTTGACACGTTAAATAATATTGAAATGATGACAGTGGTAATTTTTTGCCAGGTAATGAATAAAACTTGCAATCTATCATCAGCATGCTGATATCTGAGATAAATTTCCTTTGGCTGTGTGGTTGAAAGTAGACAAATCTGATTTTGTAAATGCCAGCATTGAAGCAGTTTAAATTTGATTAGTAGCAATTAATGGATTGCGTGTAATTGTATAAAGTTACCTTATGAAGAATCGCCCGATATCCATCGTTTATCTTTTATGCTAGGACACTTTTTGAAGATATTGATAACTTCAGTCAAAATTGAGAAACAAATTTTATTGCAATATACATTGCGCACATTAAAAGACACTTTTAATTTTAAGTGAAACAATTGTTTCGCTTCAACTTTTCGTATATTTCTCTCAATTACGTAAATGGTTTTAACCGTTTCCAAATTTAAATCAAAGTCACGTTTAAAATGTAGGTAAACAACTACAGAAGAACAAAATTTAATCTGAATTTCGGTATTTTTACAAAGTTAAATTGGCAACGTAAAATTCTGATAGTTAAATTAAGCCTGTAGTATAACAGTGATGCGTTTAATTTCGTTTAGTCGGCAAGTTCATTTGTTACCTACCACACCGGTATATTATAAAATATTAACTTTATCATATTAAAGATATAGTCCATTTAAATTAGAATGGTCGAAAGTTGTGGACTTATTGTAAAATATTTTTGTGTTCTTTCCATATCTTTCAAATGAGGTGAGTTTCTTAATATCGATGTCCTTCTGGATGCATATGCTTATAACTTGCTATTTCATGCTTAAATGCTTATTGTAATGCAATGATATCTCATTTAAAAGATATGCTTTTTTAGAATAAACTAAGAGTCAATTATTTAGAACAAAATTTAAGATGACCTGCGTTTCAGGTTTCCTTATGAATAAATGGAAAATGTAAAGTCTTATAAAGGTAAATTAAAACTGTGGGTTAACAAATTATGAAGTTCATTATGTCCTTCTTATTGTAAAAAGACTTGTTATCGCTAAATATCCATTGCATTGGTAAAGGCGATTAAAGATTTAAACGATGCTCGAATAACAATCATTTTAGGGTATCGCCTAGATGTTGGACTGCTGATGTTTAATTTTGCGCAATTTATTTTAATCTCACCGATGTGATCAGTACTTTTGTAGGAAAATAAATGTAGGAACGATCAATATGGTCTAATTTTGAGGGTAAAAATTTCTCCGTTGGTGATGAACCGGTTCTTTTAAAGAACTCAAACACGCAAACATGAAAGTGTTAGCCGATTCATACGGGCTTACTGAGAAATCCGTATATTTTTTCCATTGACAGTGAATATTATTCGTTTTTATGTTTTCCTATGTATTGTGAAGAACTTGCTTTATTGCTTTGTTTATAATTGCTATTAGTTGCTTATAAACCGGAGAAAAAATATGAAAGAATTAAAAGATTAATGAAAACGGAACAACCTCATAATACTTTCAAAACTATATTTTTGGATATCTAGAATGTTTCTTTTCTATTGTTTTCTCTGTTATACATATACTATTTTCTTGAAGTAATATCACATAACAGGTGCATAATCGTACCTCTCTTCAAGGTGGAAGTGGTTATATCTTCAAATACCATAACAGCACTTGAAAGTGCATATAATTTGAAATGGGATGAGTTGACTAAATTAATTTTTTCACCATGTTATGATAGCGGAAATGTTACCAACTCAAGTGATTCCTTAAGTGTTAATAGTTTAAAAATGAGTATTCTCTTTCAAATTGTAAATTATGCAAGATAAATAAAACTTAAATTTAAATCTTCAAACATAATCAAAATAAATTTAGAGGTAGTCAAATAAAATATATTTAACTAGTGACTTTTAAAGTATCTATCTCTCTGTTAAAAAGGTAAAAACATATTGCATCAATTCCATTTATATAATATTTCTTTAAAATTGATATGTTCAATCTCTTCATGTGCAAGTATTGTAAATATTTAACGTAAATTTGCAATTACAGTTTGCCAACTTTTTACGGAATATCAGTTTTTAAGGTCCTTTTCGTCTTCCTTTTACGATTATTTAGGCTCAAAACACGGGTTATAAATTTACTCCATTAATCCCTATTTAACTTTGTTTGATAGCGATCAAAATGAGAGCATTGTTTTAAGATTGTTTAAGTAGTCGTGTTTTTAATTTGTCATTATCCATGGAGAGCTGACATGTTCCTGTTTAACATTTTGGTTCCCATATTGGTTATGTTGACTCCCTTCTGTTCAAATGTTCCTTGTGAACGTTATGCATGAATTTTGGCAAAGTGGCGTCCCACGTTCAGGTAGGTTAGGTAGTCAAATGGATAAATTATTGTTTTTTTTATTTTAAAATTGAAAAAGCAAGCGAATTGAATAGTTCATGAAAAAATGACCTTTGGCCGGTGATGATTGTGAATTAATTTTCTCACGCATTCTATAGTACAGCTAAAACACTGTTGTGGATTATGCTTAGCTACATGGGTTCGTCATTGAACAAAAAAATATTTTCTATGTATTCTGTTCAAGAAGTAGCGTATAAAAATATAATTACATCCAACGTCACGTATTCATGCATACATAAACAATTCCTCCCTCTCTCTCACACACTCATAAGACCCGATTATTATTAACTTACTGACATTCATTTATTTCACAAGACTCATTTGATCAGATTTCAGTGGAAAGGTGTGTGACAAATATATTAATATATATTTAATTCATAAGAAGATTTCTGTTGCTCTTAAATAGACATTCGAAAACTTAAAATTTAAACAAGGAAAACATGTAAATTCATCATGTAAATTTATCTATGAATTATCAAATTTATTAAATTATTTCCAACTTTCACAGTAAAAAATGTCAAAATAATAGGCAAATTTGTATACTTGCTTTGTCGAGTGATGTTTAAAAAAAGCATTTAGTTACTTCCATAGTAAATGACATAGAGACGTTTTATGCTGTTTCATCATTGAAATTTTAATCATGTTGACTTTTATACGAATGTTTGAGCGCCTAATCGCTATTAGATAATAATGTATGTGTGGTAACTATATTTTCGAATGGACTTCATTTTCATAATGTAAATCAATTGTATAAAACCAAATTTACAAATATTTTTATCTGAGAAAACCGTCGCAACTGCTGTCTTATTGAGGATTTGTTATTCCACTCGTAACAAATAAGTTAATATTCAATCGACAAAGGCAATTATTTTTCAAAAATCCCGCAAACCATTTGAGTTTTCACGCACCAGTTTGATTGATTATTGTTGCTTAATTAAAATTTTGTTGAGAAAGCAATACTACTGAACAATATTTTCAAAAGCCAATGATCTTTAGTCAGTACCCAATTTTAGTTAAGCAATTCGTTCTTTATGTATTAAATTTAGAAGAGCCCTGGTTGAGCATGCATTATCGCGTATCTTGTCTCATGAAACAGGAAAACATTTTCTTAATAAATTGCTCAACGGCAAGCATAAAATAAATGTCAACAAATCTAGAACACACTCCTACACGTGCATAACTATTCATAATTATTGGTAAGAGGCTACGAATACATTATGTCAAGAATACTACCGCTTCAGGCCTCAAAATTTATTTCGTTTGCTCCTTCGAATAGTGAATGAAACTTCTTTTAATTTAATGCATGATTTCAGGAAGGTAAAATTTCTAATCCTCTAATTACTAATCTAAAGAAATGTGCAACTGCATATGAAACATCGCTCGACCGCCAAGCGTGTTTTTATCCATTGCATTTTCGCATAAAGTACCTTTTGTAGAAAATGAAAATTAAACCATTGTATTAGGCATAGGATGGTCACTGTTATATTATGTCTTCTGATAATTCATTAGTAAGCTTGCATCTATTCAAAAGGCAAACTTATTTGCTTATTATCTAACAATCGTTGGTTGCGCTTTAAAGTTATTTGGTTGTCTATAAACCCTTGTATATCAGTTATTTGGAAGATATGTCCATTTGAGGATAAGTTCTGCGTAAATACGATTTATTTTTGAACTTGTTTTATTCATTCTGTTGCCAAAATTATTTACTCATATTTTTTTTCGTGAATTAGGTAATTGGGTGTAATGCTTGATGTATTTTCAGCGCATTTCTGATGTAGCTAGATAGCTAGACTGCCATCCTTTTATCCTAACCTGAAAGCGTTAAGTGAAAAATGATATGCTTTTCTTCAATACAGCTAACATGTATTGGAACTATGTAATAGTTTACGCGTAGCTAGTAACATGTTAGTTAGAACACAAGAAGCAGAATATGCCAAATGGAGCCTGAATATAAAGACTTGACCTCATCTATATATGTGTTTTATAACTAGTGGAAGCTCATTAGAAGAAACCAGTAGCAAGCTACAAATCCACGCTATAATTGCTTAATAAATAAAGAGCAATCAAGCGGTTCACAAACTATTAGTAACGCTGCTTTATGACCAGTAGTTGAACAAAAATTAATTATTAGAAATTAATGACAAATAACCACATATTTACAATAGACTTTACGCTTTCAGTCTTATTATGGGACATAAAATATGCAAACATTTTTCATAAATTAATCAAATGAAAATTACTTCATGCTTGACTGCATCCATTGCGTAATAAATGACTGCATGACTATATAAATATTCAACTCAATCCTACTTCCTCAGGCAGCGAAGAATCTGGTCTATAATGTTATGTTGTTCGACGACTGGTTAAATACAATGGAATTGGTGTTTACTTCAAGATTGCAAACTTGATTTAAATAATTGTTACCGCCACCCGCGCAATCAATTATTGTTTAATTGTACTGTTTATATATATATATATATATATATATATATATATATATATATATATAAGTATATATATGACTGAATTCGAGTGGCTAGTTGTATCATTAGATTTAAAGTGACTCTGCACAGGCTCCACCTGGAAGGAAAGATAACCAAAAGCATAAGTTAGTGTACAGCTAGAAATATTGTGCATAAATGGCGACAAGAAGACGCAGTGAATAGAGTCACAGACTACAAAGCAGATGTGCTTGGTAAGCGAACCAAATGCGGAAAAATATTAAAAATTACTTGAACAGTCCTTAATAAGGACAATACCGATGGATTGGATTTTTTTCTTTTGTTAACTTAAAGAATGATTTATTTATTCTGAATAAACATATACAATCGGATTTTTTTATATTAAGTTAGCAAACTTGATTTAAATAATTGTTATTACCATCCGCGAAATTAATAGGTTTTTAGTTCTCCAATTCTTCAATTCAATACCTTTTTCTCATTTTGTGTGAGGTCTGTTCTATCATGATTTTTTATAGTGGTTAGTTGGAAATGTACATCAAAAGAAAGGCCACATGTGTTTCACCTAAAGTAAAAGCTAATAAAAAACATAAGTTTGGATATAAATAAATACTGTGTGTAACGAATGACGGGGTAACGCATTAATTAGAGACCGAGACTCTGAAAGATATGTAACCAAATTTTAGCATAATCCGCGACAAATATAGGGACAGTCCACCGGTTAAATTGCTTTTGTTGCCTTACGCGATGCATAAATTTTACTGGCCTACGTAACGGTTTGTTCCCCAAAATGTGCTCTGCAGTGTTTTTATTAAGAATTACAAGCTTTTGCTGTTTGCCTTAAAGAAAATGGTTTCTAAATACAAACCTCTTAATTAAAATTTTTGTTATTATCAAAACATTTACCTTGACTGAGAATTGCAAGGAAAATTAATTTATAAATTAGAAAATGCATAACTTAAATTTTCTTATTTTATATGCTAGATAAACAGAAATTCGAGCCGATATTAACACTAATAGACTTAGTAAGAGTTCTTTGCAAATCAACATTTGAAATGAGTCTTCTAAATATTAATATAAATCGGATTGAGGCGTTTTGCCTGAAAAAAATGCAATTGATTTCCTTCTTAATGAAAATGACTGGCAGATGTAATCTTAAACAATTTAATAATAATAATACGGTAGGTCATTATCATAACGGTTACGCATATTTTAAAAAATGTATTGAAGTTTGACAAATTCATTATTCTCGTGATGAAATCAACAATTTACTGCTATGGCAAGTGAAAACTACTCAAGTGTTTCGATATTGATTTTTGATGCTACAAATTTGTGGTAGTGATCGCTTGATATTGCACATGACAGCAAATAAACACAACAGTTCGTGAATTTTCGACGATTCAAGTGAAAATTCTAAATGAATTTCAATTTTAATCAAATGTCATTAAAATTAGTATGGATGCGAGAAGATTTTGTCTTAGATCATCTATTGAAAGTCGGCTGCCCATGACAGCAAAATATTATTTCATAACCTGATTTATAATTATACAGGACTTGACACAGTCAACTCAGTGACCTATGGCTATTTTGCAGTTTCCAACGATTTATTACAATGTGTTTACGTAATCGGTGCTATTAAATGGTCAGGACAAATGTTGTTATACTTATCATGCTAAATTGGCATTAATTTTCTGAAAATGATAAACTAATTATTTCAAGATGATTAAGAAACCATTATTAACAATAAGAATACCAGGCAACAATAACTCATTAATTACAATTTTATACTAAGCATCCATGCCCTATCATATAAAACATATCGTTATTCATTAAGATTGCGGACTAATAAAAATTCTTTAAAGTCACATGTTAAGCGACACGGGTTAGTTTAATTACCTGACTCTTTTTTTGCAATACTAGGTCCTACATTCACTGCCTTTATTTTTACTCTGAATCTTTCGGCGTTTTGGAAGCTTTTCTTTTAACGGGAAGCTCATTACACAAGAAAATTTTCTGAATTGAAAGGTTTCTGAAACAGAAAGCCGAAATACTATAAATAAAAATCATGAGCGAGTGCATACAACGTTTTTAGCAAAACATGGACCACGTATCTATGGTCTCATGTTTGTGAGCAATTTAGTGCAGAAATGCATTTAAATGCAACTGTATTGATACTAAAGAGATCTCGCAATATTTAGGATAATTTTAGCAACTATCTTCTAATATTTTTACTCATTCACGAAATTTCATCTTTCCGCTCCCAAAATTCTTGCATGGGGGAAATATTGTGTGAAAAATTTTAAATCGAGTAAAAGTTTTAAAGGTGAATATGTGCAATTTTTTAATCTCTAAATTACTTAAATGTTGCCTCAGCTAAAATATCCTCAAGTGGAGAGGTACAATATGTTACATTTTTATAAATTAGAATAATTAATCTGGTTTAAAATGTTATTAATCAACTTTTACTTTATAGGAAAGCCATATTAAATCAAATATATCATGATTAATCAAATTCGTTTTAATTTTCTATAAACAACGTCTTAAAATCTCATTTTTGTGCAAAATATTTTAATTACTGTGCACATAAAGTTTGCCCTTTAAGTAATGTGAAGAACATCGGGGTTATTCGCAACGGTACAGTCACCTTTGAGCAAGTTCTCTTATATCCTATTATGTTTCACAATGATAATATTCTTCTCAGAAGAGCATTTCTATCTGATAATTCTACCATTTAATTTCTGAATGTAGTATCTGTTCTACTTCATCTGCTGAAATGCTCGTATTTATTTTTGTCAATAATATAATAATTTTATCAATTTTTAAAGTAGAATTGTCTTGCAGATTAGCTGGTTCCTGAAGGTCACGTCATTTGTTTAAAATAGCGTAGATGTCAGCTTGACAAGATACGATACGCCATTTTGTGCCAAAAACTGTTACATAAATCTATAAATAAGAGGAATTTAACACATTTTGCCAGACCTGGCACAAATGTTTCGCTGAATGTCTGATGATACTGTGACTAACTCTATCTAAATTAGCTATAAAGATTTCAGTAACTTTTGTTAATATGGTGCTTGAAATTCTAAGTTAAAGAACACTTTTTATACAATATATTTCATGGATAAATTCTGCTGTCAGGTATAAATAGAGAAGTGATAGTAGTCGATTTAAAAGAAAATTTGTGCCTAAATAATGTTTCTTAAAATGCGAAATAAACGAAATTTTCTTACTTTGCATACGAGCAAATTTGTGTTGAAATCACGTTTTCAAAATACAGTGCATTTTCATGAAATGCGAATAATTTGAAAAAAAACTTTCCATTTTTTAACATAAAACTAGCATGAAGTCGCTTGACCAGTGTCCAGTGTTATGGCGATCATAAAAGTTAATTGGCATTTTAGTTAGTTAGTAAATTTAGTTTAATTTTTTATAGTCAATTTGCTTTTACTAGTTATAATCTTTTAATCAGCTCGCTATCCCGTAAAACAGTTTTAGCATTAAATATTTAACAATTTTTTTACAAGGTATAAGATACTAAATTTGCAATAACGCCGAATGCTTGGTGCAACAGAATGCGATTTCTGGTTCTAATAAGCAGAAATTCTACAATATCAGACATAGTTCGACCTTGAGGAACCAAGCATTTTTTGGCTCAGTTGCATGTCTGTCACAAATTGACGTTTTTCGATTTAAATTTTGAATAAAGGACGTACCTGCTGCTAAGCTGTGCAAAAATTGCTTCAATTTTATCATTTACCTGCCCTTATCTTGATGTCTATCAAATAGTTTTTGAAGCACTTATTAAATAATATTTAATAGTTTCAGTTTATATATATATATATATATATATATATAATATATATATATATATATATATATAATTCATTTATATACTGAATCATTTGATCGTACTTTCTTTTCAAAATGTGACTATACTTTACCGGTTGTTTTGGTTAAAATTTGAGTTATTTATGAAACGCATATGGAAAGTTTAAACTCTTTGAATTTAAGTGATTTAAAATAAAGAAGGCTTAAATACACTGTTTATTTCTCAATTAAAATTATATACAAAATATGTAATAAATAAAAGTATACATTTTGCCTAACCTCTAATGTTTACATAAAAATATTTAAATAGCTAATTTGTTTATAATAAAGATATTGAATTAAACCCTCTTTGATTGTGCGGATGTTGAAAATAATTAATTATGTCGAGTTGGAGGAGTCGAGATAAACACCAGTCCCAACGTATTTAAAAAGTAGCACAATAGGGCAAAACTACCATCAGTATTGTTATGTTTAGGAGTTGACCTGATATGTTTAAAATTAATCTGGATCTAAACAATATTTATAGATTTCAATTTTAACTTCGTTAATGTGTTTGGCGTCCTGATCTTATGATGATTGTGGAAGTACGTAGCTCGATCAAACTATTGTGTAACGTTATGAATACTATCCGCTGCGAGTACTTAGGGGACAGGCTTGTAGTTTTTATTCAGACTTTAAACTAAGGTTAAAAAGCATTCAACTAAATGGAAACCATATAACATTTAAATTGTTGGTTAAATATGCCTAAAACATTGCGTTGGTATGAATTAAATATTTGGTCAAAAAGATTTATTATCTACATCAAAATCTATATTTAGTTTGATGTTTTTGAAATGTAGCAA
>JAQBSW010003188.1:0-87694 GCA_029291075.1 Eudiplozoon nipponicum
GTTGAAATTCGTTGCGATGTTCCAAAACTCGCCGTAATGTAAAGATCTGATCAACACAGCCTTTGCCTGGGCGGAATCCACCCTGATTGGGACGGGTACGGGCATGCCGCTCATTACAGAAGCGGTTCAATAGAATCGACGCCAACAGCTTGGATGCGGTGTTGAGAAGACTGATACCACGGTAGTTTTCGCACCTTGATCTATCACCCTTTTTGGGAAACGGTAGCAGGATTGACATTCCGAAGTCTGACGGGCATGCTTCCTGTTCCCAGATAGAAGAGAACAGTCGATGGATTGATGGCAGTAGTGTGCCTATACAGGCCTTGTAGATCTCTGCAGGTATTCCATCTTCACCGGGGGATTTCTTGTTCTTCATGCGCTGGATGGTCGTAGCGATCTCAGCCTCAGTTGGGGAAGAGCAGTCCACGTCGTAGCTGGGTGTAGATGTTGTAGGTGGTTGCGGTGGGGAGCGGCCACTGTATGGTCGGTTCAATAACTGCGAAAAATGTTCAACCCATCTTGCGATTTTGCCATTGACATCAGAAATCAAGTCTCCTGTTGCGCTGCGTAGAATTGTCTCTGCATTGCGCTTACCGGATGCTTTACGTATAAGACGGAAGAGACCCCCGAAGTCACCGACGTTTGCAGCCGATTCCATGGCGGAAGCCATTTCATCCCAGTACTGCTTACGGTCAGCCCGAGCAGACCTCGTGGTTTCACGTCTCAGGTGGCGATAATTAGGCGCGTTATTCATCCGGGCATCTCTTGCTTTTTGTGACGCCCGTATCGTGCGTTCAGAGATCCAGTCTTTATGGTGACTTTTGATGGTTCCGAGCGTTTCAAGCGCAGCTTGCTGAGTAGAGAGTTTCAAGTTATTCCATTGATGCTCCACATTGGTTTTATCTACGGCATGAGTTCCACCGTCAGCGGCAGTCAACTTTGCAGTGATTGAGGCAGATAGCGCTGTACAACGGGATGGGTCCGTTAGGGCAGCAACATTCATGCGTTTCGTAGGTTGACGGCGCCGTCGGGACTTGAGATGAAGCCTCAATTTGGCACGTACTAGAGTGTGGTCGGACCCTCCTCGGCTGCCAGTTTCAGCTCCTCGGTATGACCTGCAATCTTCGACAGAAGACATCCAACGCGACCGTACCAGAATGTAGTCGATCTGATTGGCTGTGTGGCCATCGTTTGAATACCAGGTAAGCAAATGCTTCCGAGGGTGTTGAAACGCGTTTTGGTAACACACATATGGTTGACATCTGCAAAGCTGATAAGTCGTGCTCCGTTCTCGCAGCGTTCACCTAGACCAAACTTTCCCAGTATGTGTCTGGTGGATGAGTCAGAAGGTCCTGTTCGTGCGTTCCAGTCACCAGCGACAAACAGTATGTCGCCTCTAGAAATTCTGTTGATAGTCTCTTGCAGTTGGTCGTAGAACTCATCTTTCACATCTGAATCAGCTGGGAGGGTTGGTGCGTAGACGGCTATCACTGTGATGTTGAACGGTTTCCCTCTCAGTCGAACCGTTGCGATCCTCGGTGATACAGGATTCCAAGCCAGCATGGCTCTCTGCGCCGTAGGACCAAGTAGAATGGCTACACCGTGTTGTCCGGACCCGTCAACTGGTCCGCTGTGATGCATCAAGTATGTTGATTCTGCAGACGGTACTTCTTTCTTCGTTGATCCCGTGCCGGGCAGTCGAACTTCAGACAGTCATGCAACTTCAATCTGGTAGTCATATAAAGATTTGGCCGTGATTGCTTGGCTGCCGATATCAAACAGCGTTCGAACATTCCAACACCCGAAATAAATAGGCGTTTTCGCGCTGATAAAACCAGATAGCTTTTCACTTGACACCCTAGCCTCTGGGAAAGCACAGAGCGCGTCGCTTGCCGGGGACGCCGTAGCATGAACGGTATTCATAGATTGTGACATTTCATGGAGTTTCTTGGGAATTTGGTACAAGTGGTGTCCCCTCACCACTCGGCTTCTTGATCGAGGACGCACCTCTAGCCTTTGCACATCCAAGCGCAGTCTGCAAGGCAGGAGTAAGTTGCATGGTTGCCGGTGGCTGTTGAGAGCTCATTCGCCATTCGGAAGTACGGGGTACTGTCAAGGAGTCCATGTAATCCTGTGGCTGTTGAACCCTTTTGTGGCGTGGAACACACGCCGAGTCATGGTGCCGTCGTCGGGCTCATGTGGTATTTATAGGACATCCGATTGCCGGTCGGAAATCCACCACGCCCTGGTGACACCACCGCCATAGCCCCGTTAGCCCATGTACGATCGATCATCGAAACATGGTTGACACCGTCGTACCACGTTGAGGAGGGGATGGTGTAGAAAATTAAATCTATTCAGTAGACCGGTTTCGTCTTTATTGGAAATTCAGCACGTACTTCCAGTATTTGCCGCGGATAGGGCTTGAAATTGGCCATGTTTTCTTCAGAATGTGGTGCTCTAACCACTGAGCCGCCCTGCAAATTTTGCGGAGGTAAACTTGTTCTTAAACAGTTCTTTTTTATATTTTAGTTTTTTTACTCACTAATGTTTTTAACCAAATAATTGGTCTTAGTAACTAAACACTATATGCGCATGTGCATTGAACACATGAAAACTCTCTCTCTCTCTCTCTCTCTCTCTCTATATATATATATATATATATATATATATATATATATATATATATATATATAAGACATCAGAACGAATACTGTTAACGAACACTATGTCGCCCATTCCTACTGAGAAAACTTTATATATATATATATATATATATATATATATATATATATATATATATATAATGAGAATGGTATTTATATCATACTCGCAATCTTCATATGAATAAAGGCTTGTTTTTTCTGTGCATTCGTTTAATTTTCCTAGAGATACATTGTTGTTCTCAATGACACTAGATATATATATATATATATATATATATATATATATATATATATATATATATATATATATATACATATATATATACATAAATATCGCCAAATAGAAAAGTCAAATGTTCTCGGGTGTCTTTCTAGACGATTTTGAACCGATTTCTTCACATTTGAATTTAAATTTATAAGCAATTGCAACTAATTATTTTTTTATCCGGTTTATAATTCAATGCGAGTAAGCTTTTGTTAAGGCAATTGGATTGTTTAATTGCAGAGCGTTATTTAAACTCTGTCATGACTTGAGATAAATATGGCCTTTCGATTCTTTAAGCAACTTCTTTCTACTTTCATTTTAAATAACAGCCTACTCAGTGATACAGCATTTAACTCGATTAAATGTGACGCCGTAAAATGTTCTGATATCTCTTACATGCCTGTTCAGCTGACGCAACTTGATGGTTCTACTCAGCCGCCAAAAGTGAACAGTTATGTTAACCTATGTGAGTGCTCTAGTGGTCAGGTTGAACAAATGCCCGTGACCCTCGAAGGTAACTAAGTTTTTTTAAAGATTGCCTTCAGTTTATTATAACATTTATAATAATAATAATGATAATAATAATGTTCCAATTTAAATATATTTTTTTTATTATTACATGCTTGCATAAATGGAGAATTGGGTCTCTCACACAAAACGCTCCAGTAGAGCCTTAGACTATAAGACAGGCTTTTCAAAAGCTCGTCGCCTATTTATCCAGCTCTGATATCTCTTGATTAATGATGACATGCTGCCTCGTAACTGAGTGACCGATCTCAAGAATAATTATTTTAGGTGACGAAAACGGTGGTCTATATCGTCTTTGGTTGGAACCACTCAATCGTCCGACAAACAGCTTATTTTTATTAGTCAACTTTGTGGTAATGGTGTGTTAAATTTAGACAACTGGGGTGGTTTTTTTCTCTCGAAACTTTAGGTTTCGTGATATGCCAAAATTCTTATGCGGATCGTATTACATTTTAAGCGAATTTGCATTTTATGTTTCTCGCAATTTTTTTAAATCTTATTTTATCGTTTTAGCATGTTTTCGCTTCCTTTATTCATTCGGTGTGTTTTTAATTGTATTTTACTTCTCAATGTTCCTAAAAGAAATTGCCATTTGCAAACATTGATATTGTTTTCGACTAAAAATAGGCGCCTTTGTGGTATTTTACAGTGAAACATTAGTATATCCTGCTACTATAATGCTGCTCAAGACTAGAATATTTAAATATTTGTATGTTGTCGGCGTCAAACTGAGACTGTCAATAAGATTAACTATTTCTGTAATTAGTCCTTTAAATATTATTAGGTCTTAAACTCATAGTGGTTTTAAAATATGCTCATTGTCAACTTCATTCTTCTGGAGTGAAATAGGCAGCCAGAGAAAGACAGCGAGATAAGAAAAGAGGAATATAGAGAAAGCGCGAGAGCAATTAAGTGGGAGAGAGGGGAGAGGGAGGGATTTAAAAAATGGGGGAATATATGAGCGCTTATTGATACTTAAATGCTGCAGTGGAATTATTCAACCATCCATATGTGGCTACAGTATATACTCAACATAATTAAATGAACATTGATTGTATGGGCAGTGATAACAACTACGTTTAATCAAGGTTACGACTTTGATATAAACATCTGACATGTACATGTATTTGTCAGTGTTAACTAAGTACTGTATAATGAGGAAAAAGCATTCATCCAGTAGATCGATTGCGTCCTTATTGGAACTAATAACGTACTATCCAGAATTTGCCGCGGACTATGCTCGAACCTGGGCACGTCTGCGTTGGAATCTGGTGCTCTAACAACTGAGCCACCCTGCCGCACACTGTACACAATTTTCAGTTATTTACAAACTAATGTTTATTGGTTGGCCTTTCCTTTAGTTGGAGTCTATATGGCATCCCTTAGACCTTAAGTTCCAACTAGACATCCCTAATCTGTCATTATAGAATAGGCACCACACTTCGTTGGGAAGTGGTTTTGACTTGAACCGGTCCGAGCCATGTCCGCGGAAAATTCTGGACAGTATGTAATGATTTCCCAATAAGGCCAAAAACCGGTCTACTGGATGAATTGCCTTTTCCACACTATGCAAAACTTAGTTTATACTGGCAAATGTATGTACATAATGGGTCATGTGTTCATATCAAGATAACAACCATGATTAAAATTAATTTATTCAACGAAATTTTATCTATTCAAGGCGAACCGTTGACACCCTTAGAATAGAAGGCTATCTTTAATGATTTGGTCGTCAGCACTCATATTTCTGTCAAATATGCTATAATAAATCGGATTTTCGGAGATAACATTAAAATTGCAGTACCATTAAAGAACGCTTTGTTGTTTTTAAACAAAAAAAGACAACTGCCTGTGTTGTGGATATGAGTTGTCTTGGATAAAAAATTTGGAATTACAATGTCCAAGGTCTGGATTTCACAGAAATATATTCACTTTGGCCTTGATCGATAGTACTTATCACATTTCACAGAAATCATGACATCATTCGATTAAACATTGATTTTTTGCGTACTAATATTTATGCAATTGCGTATTAGGTATTGAATACATAATAACAAATTAGATCAACCAGGAACTGAAGGATATGCCAAAATCAGCATGAACCAATTGCAGAATGGCATGTATACGTGCTTGTTGTGGTTACGGGCCCAGTATTTTGAATACCTTTATTTCGATACCATATATAGGCTTGGTACTTTGAAAGCCATTTTGTTGGTACGCTTTACAGGCTCGGAAAATATTATGTAAAGTGACTTGGCTTAGAAGTCGTTTTGTGTTGGTACTCGGTACAGGCTCGGTTGGTACCACATAAAGGATTCTTTTTTTGAATACCATTGTGTTGGTAGCACGTAAAGCCTCAGAATTATGAAAGCAGCTTTTTTGTTGGTTACTTATACAGGCTGGCATATATTATACATAGTTGGATTTTTCGTCCATTACCTACGCCTTTATTCGAAGTTAACTCCCTTACCGAGTCGCCAGTATTCACGAAACGCATGTGTACATGAGATTCTGTCTTTCGTTCATGCTGATTTGGGTATATTCTTCTTGTTCTATTTGAAGTAATTTATTTCTAAGCACGCATTACGTAATACATAATTATAGTGTATATTTTTAAAATCTAGGTGGCGATCTTGTGATAAACACCAATCCTATTGTATGTAAACAATCGCACAACATATATAGTCTACCGTCAGTCACACGTACTGACGTTATTTTGCCTTCTATGATCATCATCGGAGCACGACGGCATACAGATTAGCGAGAATGCAACCGCAATGCACATTTTAGAAAAGCCACTATTAGCCTCGGATAATTTTTACTTAACTGGACATGTCAACCGCACAATATAAACATGTTGCATCTCTCGCCACAAATTCATGAGTGAGACGATTAATCGATTATTTGTTTGACGGATGGGGTTAACAGTATTTCGCTGTCCACCCTGGTGATGATCATAGAAGGTCGAAATGCGTCAGTAAGTTTGACTTAACGTAGGTGTACTAATTTGTACGACTGGTTAGATACAATACGATTAGTGCTTACGTCGAGCTCGTTAATTTTATTTTAAAATTTATTAGCACAACTAGCGAAATCAGTGATTATTTAATTAATTAACTTATATAGGTTTGGCTACGTTTTTATATATATATAAACACACGTTAGTGTCACTTTTATTTAATATGACCAATTGTCCAGTTTCGTTGTGTGTGTTTGAGATAGACATCATGATAATTAAGAAATAAAACATTTTTGTCAACAATTTTTGTTATTCATATATTTTCTGACAGTGAATTTATATTTCACAGGTACTCTTTAGTACAGCGTGATACGAACTAGCTGTCCGAAACAAATATGAAATATAGTTTTCATAATGTGACAGAATTATGAAATAATGGATAATTTATTAACTTTGAAAGTTCGTAAATCTGCTTACCTGGGGATCCACCATGATTAAATTCTACACATAAAAAATGCATAAATGTTGAAAAGAGGGGAAGCATAACTAAGTGCAGTTTAAGATAGGTTTCGGAAAGTTTGCTTGTAGAGTTCTGAAACCCGTCTATTTATTGAAATCGTTTCCCAAAAGGAATGCATAGTAACACACCTAGCATTCATTAAAATTGAACAGTGCTTTATTAGCATATCGCTATTTTTACAGAATAAAACATGTCTAGATTTAGACGGACGTGCAGCACAAATCTTATTTTGCACCAACCAGATTTTTATGTGATCCGTCTAGCGTGAACTCGATATACTACTGCATCTGCCAAATTATTTTCCACTGGAAAAATTCCAATTATAGATAACGTTAGTTTTAATTTGCAATGGAATCTTATTTTTCACACTTGGTATGGGCTGTTTGGTGGTGGAAATTGTCATAAATAAGTCAGCTGCAAAATATGTAAAAGCGGAGAACAATCTATCTCGTATGTGCTAAATTGCTTTTTCTTTGTGTTATAAGTGAATATACACAGGTTGTTTATCAACAGTGAAAACATTTACAGTGGATTTTGTTATATAATTATGTATATATTTATCCATAACTTGTGATAAGCAACCTTAAGTGATTTGAGTGTTATGCACACCATCCAAATAATTCTGCAAACAGTCTAGGGACCAATTGTGCAATTCCCTATTAAAGTGTATCTTAGCCAGGCCTTTCTTCTATTTCAATTGGACGAAAATTTTGAAATGCTAATATCTCACTCAAAGCCAGACTGTATGGATTTGCTGGAGTAACGGTTGTTCAGAATAACTTCTAATTCTCAATTTTGGTGAATTTTAGTATACACTGTCATCCATTGTGTTGGTATTATGTATCGACTCGGCAACCTTAGTGTTGGTGCCCTTTACAGACTCCGTATATATATATATATATATATATATATATATATATATATATATATATATGGACGGATAATTTCTCGAATGAGAGAACATAGCAACTTAACCGCCTGTTTTCAAATCAAATGGTATATACATGTCTACAATTGCGCAACACATGGTTCAAACTTCACGTATGTTCTCCTGACTTAGCATTAAAATAATTACTAAATGCAATAAAAAAGGAAAGTTAGCAACATACGAAGCTTTAGGGATAAACAGATTAAAACCGGATTTATGCAAGCAGAAGAAGCATGATCAACCATTTAATTTGAACTGGAGGTGACGCATGCAAATAATTGGTTCTTCCCTCATTTCACACTCCCTCCATGTTTATATTTTTCTATCTTGTTTTACCTTCCAATTTGTATATAAAGAGATGTTCATTTGTACGTACTTGAGAAGAAAATGAGAAAGAGGGAGTTTTCTACCCGATATATTTCTTCTTATCTTTGTACATGGAAAGGGTACTATGGATATATATATATATATATATATATATATATATATATTTATATATATATATATGTATATATATATATATATATATATATAATAGTGAGTAAGCTTTGAACTCGCATTGTCAGAGACTTTATACTTCGAAGTCTTACAAGGTTGACGTATTCGAAAATTGAGCAGTTAATGGAAGATGAAGCAGTGTTACGGGCAAGAATCGGTTGTGTGTCTTGTTTATTCGATGAAATAAATCTTTGGGCACGAATGAGATTTATCATGTTTTTACCAGCTGCTATGACAAAAGACAAAACAAGAATATTGTAGAAATTAGATAATGATATAAAATCTGGAGTATTGTATGATTTAATACCAACCGATATTGATAAACCAGTGCTTTACCGAAAATACCAACCGATCAGCTAACAATTGAGGCACCATCGATGGGCCGAAATTATGGAATTCATCCTTCTAATAAATGCTATGTTGATTTTGGGACAGCATTTGAATTGCTATTTCAAAAAAACAGCCGACTTAGAACCTATAAGTATTGATTACAAAAATTGGTTCAAAGCTACTTTAGCTGATCAGGCTTCACATTTAAAATTGTCGAAATGCACAGAATAGCGTGCACTGACAAAGCAACATTTAAATGTGCCTAAAGTTATCAGCATAAATGTAGACATCAAAATAATGCGCACTGATAAAGGAAAGAGTTGTTCTAATGGACAAATCTGACTACCTGAAAAAGATAGAAAATATGCTGAATAACAGTACATAATTCACACGTCTAGATGATAAATCAGCTGAAATAGACAAAGTTGAGCGTAAAGTAATAAATGTAATTAAGATACTGACAAATGACGGTTGAATTGATGAGGCAACTGCACAGAAGCTCAAGCCAGAAGGATCATCTACACTAACAATGTACGGGTTACCAAAGACCCAAAAAAAGATTGTCCTTTGAGACCAATAGTATCAATTGTCAATTCTCCATTTCATGCACTGGCTAAATGGTTAGTTCGTTAACTTGAACCATTGCGCAAACTACTAGGTATTTATTCAGTTGTCGATTCTTTTGAGTTTTTAAACAAAATCAAAATATAATAGGTAAAAACAAGATAGATATTTGTATGTTACGTCTTTTTATACAAATGTTCTAATTAACGAAGCCATAAACCAACCTGGTCGTGCACAATATTTGCATTACAGCAGTTTTGTGCCTTTTCAATATAAATTATCAACAGTTCGTTGCTGCTTTTCAATAATTGACAGATTGGTTTATCCAGATTCAAAGGATAACGAATATGATAAAGCAATAACCGATTCAATGTCTAATGGCTATCCTAGACAATTAATTGAATCAATTAATCAAAGGGAAAGTCAAAAGAAACACGTATTTTGGACCGCAAAAAGAAGCTGTCTAACTGAATATCCCATATAAAGGGGCTCCAGTTTCCAGAATAGCAGAAAAGCAAGTTGAAGCGGCATTAACACGCATATTTAATACAGCTAAACAACGAGTGTTATTTAGGGTATCACACTTTCCTTTACCAACAATCAAAGAGAAACAGACAGATTTATGCAAGCAGAAGAAGCATGTTCAGGCTTTGAGCTTGAATTGGAGGTGATGCACGAAATTTATAGGTTGTTTCCATTATTTCACACTCTCTACATTTTAAAATTTTCAATCGTGTTTTACCTTTCAATTTATATATAAAGAGATGATCATTTATGGATATTTGAGAAGAATATGAGAAAAAAACGGTTCCTGTATCCGATAAAATTTCTTTTTCTTTTTGCACATGGAAAGGATACGATAAATTGTATTAAGGGTCACATTCCAAAAGAATTTAAGGGATTGTTAACATCAATCGCACAATCAATTATTGTTTAATTGTATTACCTATATATATTTGTGGCAATAGCTACAAAAAGTTACTGTTCGTGACTGCATAGAAATTGTGCAGCCGAAATTTCCTGTCAAGTGCAATGCATGCGAGTCTATTAGGTGTGATTTTGCTAGGCTGTTTGCCGTCGAACTCTGATGATGAACATAGAAGGCCAAAACGCGTCAGTGTGTGTAACTGACGGTAGTCTTGCTACGCTGTTCGACGACTGATTAATTACAATGAGATTGGTGTTTATTTCAAGCTCGCTAACCTGATTTGAAGTATTGTTACCACCACCCCGCGTAATCGTTGATGATTTAATTGGATAAGCTTTTTTCTTTTCTGAAAGCCTATTTAGACCTCATTTTTTCTGTATTTACTGCACGGAAATGCGGTTTGAAGTTGCGCAAAATTTGATTTATCCATCTATTTATACTACAACTGGGCATGCTATTGTAATTATGGCTGATAGCTTAACGGAGCAACCGAAATTAAAATGATTATCACTTGTATGTATACTGGCTTATATAATATTTCGCTTCAATCAACGTATAAATTTCCATGTTTTTTCAAATTTACTCGATTTGTTGGGTACCATTTCGTTAGTGTGGATGCAATTTATAAATCATGTATTTCTAGTTAATTTCGTGAACATGAACTATGCTTAAACATTGCGAATACTTTGAAAGAAAAATGTACGAAAGGGAATAGATTAATTACCTGGTCTTTGTTGTACCCAACAAAGTGTTTATATCATTTGTCATCAATTTTACTTCTAATATCTCGTCTTCCTGTTTCGGAAACCTTTTTCAACTGCAAGCACATCCTACAAACAATTTTACAATCATCAAATCAAGTGGTAAATGTTCTAGAGCGTAAGTTTGAAATTATGATAAAGGTGACAAAAATGTTATCGCAATTAGTACAAAAATTATGAGTGGAAGATTTTAATTTTATAAAGAAAATATAGAATAGTTATTAAGTTATAATAGCGAATAAAATTGGTTATTTTAAAGTTAACACTTGTTTAACATATTGGTAACAAACGAATAAGTTAAATTAACTCCTAAAAGAATGGATTATTACTTTGCGTACAATAAATGGAATCATGAAACAGAACTAGCATTGAACAACCATTGATTGCGCGAGTGGTAATAACACGTCTTTAAGTCAAGTTTGCGAGCGTAAAATATGCACCAGCTCAATAATATTTAACCGGTTGAACAACAAAACTATCATCACTCGGAACTAGTATTAGCTTAGCTACACTTCTCAAAAAACAATTCAGTAGAGGAATTCACATAAACTGAAACGGAAAACATCGATTTCATTATACAGAAAAATAGCAATAAAATTATTTAAAGAATTAATTTATTGATGTAGACTTGTTAGGAATCAGATATCGAAAAATAAAACCAGTTGAGATGGAGAATAAATGAGATAAAGAAAATGTCTTTTAACCTTCGATAGGCAGGAAAGGCCTTATACTCTATCATCTACTGCTTGAATACTCGCAAGAATTGCAGATTGCATCGCCTAGTTGGCCCAAGTTTCTGTACCAAATGTATATCTGTGTTGGCCCATAGTACCGGCTTCCACAAATGAGATGTCAGTTAACACAAAACGCATGTGTACATGATGCTATAATAATTAAATACTGTTTGTTGCGGAGAGCTAATATATATGCAAGTATGTATTAGGTGTTGCGAACCTAGTAACAAATTAGTTCAGTTGTGACCAGAAGGATAAACCAAAGGCAGCATGAACGGAAAGTATAATCTCATGCACATTCGTTTCGTGCTTACTGGCGACTCATCAGTAGGAGCCGGTATTACGCCCTTTAACCACTATATATTTGGTAGAAGAATGTGGAATAATAGGACGGTACAATCTCCTAGACGAATATGTAAACCTGTAATAGTGAAGCTAACATCATCTAAAGTCTACGACAATGCGACTTCAATGCTAACTCACACTATATAATATATATACCGAGTCTGTAAAGGATACTAACATTATGGCTATTGTGTTAGTAACCAATACCAACATTGCAGTACCGAAAAGATACATGGTATTAACTCTATGGTTGCCGAGTCGGTACATGGTACCAACATGATGGGTTTCAATTTATGCTATAGTATACCGAAATTGAGAATTACAACTAGTACTGAACACCTGTTACTCCAGTAAATCCATACACTCTGGCCTTGATCGATATCTGTTATCACTTTTCTCGGTAAGAATGACATCATTCAATTCAATATATAACAGTTAAATACTGTTTGTTGCGGAGAACTAATATATATGCAATTATGTATTAGGTGTTGCGAACCCAGTAAGTAATTATTTCAGTTGTGACCAGAAGGATAAACCCAAGACAGCATGAATGGAAAGTATAATTTCATGCATGAATTTGGTATATCCTTCTAGTCCTATTGGAACTATTATGTAATTAGTTTATGTATGCTATGGCTTATACATCATTGCATATACACTGGCTCTTCCCGACAAAGAATGTGCAAATACGACTGATCGCTACATAAGAAGTCGGATGCTAGATATTAGCCTGCTCCTTTATTAATTAAGAGAACTTGTTCACGGTTTCTTTTTATAATTAAACGAGCATTGGTTGCACAAGTGGTGATAGCAATTACTTTTAATCAAGGTTGCGATCTTGATATAATCACTCGACCCATTTTGTACATACATTTTTCGGTATAAACAAAGTATTCTATAGCGTGGAAAAGGTAATTCATCCAGTGGACCGGTTGCGTGCTTATTCGGAACTCTTCATGTACTATAAAGGAAGTACAATTTACCAATAATTGTTTGCGCGGGTGGTGGTAACAATTCTTTAAATCAAGTTTGCGAGCTTGAAGTAAACACCAATCCCATTGTATTTAACCAGTCGTCGAACAACATAACAAAACTACCGCCAGCCGCAACGCACTGACGCGTTTTGACCTTCCTTGATCATCATCATGTATTATTCATGAATTGCAACTGTCAGGGCTCAAACCTGGGCACGTCTGTTTCGGAATCTGGTACTTTAACCACTGAGTCATTCTATCGCCCACTACAAACAATTTTCAGTTATAAACTACCTAATGCTTTTTGGTTTGCCTTTCCTTTTTGGAAAGCATATATAGCATCCCTTTATCCCTATAGTTCCAAACAAACCATCCCCAATCTGTCATTATAGAACAGATACTACGTTACATGAAGAAGTGGTATTGAAATGAACATTTATATAATTAAATGCACATTGGTTGCGCGGGCGGTGATAACTAATCATCCTCACTATACAATGCTTGGTTTCTTTTTATGTCGTTAACGAAAAGTGTTTCCTACCACTTGCTCCTAATATGTTAAGTATTGGGCCCATTGATTTATCAACTGTAGTGGTGTGCATTATATTTTTCTTAGATTTTACTTCAATTGATTCTATACGTAATGTTGTTTGACGCTTATGTTGGAATACCGCACTCTGCTATTATCTGTGCGACTTCTTGAGGCCAAGTTTGCGAGCATGATATAAGTACCAATCCTATTGTATATAGCCAACTGCACATGCCCAGATTCGAGCCTTATCCGCGCCAAGTTCTGGACATTATGTGATGAGTTTGCAATAAGGATGAAACTGGTCTACTGGATGAATTGCCTTTTCTACATTATACAATGCTTAAATTATACTAAACGAACATTGGCTGCGCGGGTGGTGATAAAAATTATTATAATCAAGGTTGCGGTCTTGATATAAACACCTAACCCATTAATTACTTACATATGTCAGTATAAACTAAGAATTGTATAGTGTAGAAAAGGCAATTCATCCAGTAGACCGGTTTCGTCCTTATTGGGAACTCATCAAGTACTGGACAGAATTTGCTGCGGACAGGATACGAACCTGGGCACGTCTGCTTCGGAATCTGGTGCTCTAACCACTGAGCTATCCTGCCGCACACTACACTACACAATTTTCAGTTATATACTAACTAATGAAACTTGGTTAGTCAATTTTTCCTTTAGGTGGAGCTCATATGGCATCCATTTAGACCCAAAGTTCCAACTTACCATGCCCAATCTGTCATTACTGAACAGACACCACATTACATGGGGAAATGGTATTGAAATGAACATTTATATAATAAAACGAACATTGGTTGCGCGGGTGGTGATAACAATTATTATAATCAAGTTTGTGGTCTTGATATAAACACCTGACCCATTAATTACTTACATATGTCAGTATAAACTAAGAATTGCATATAGTGTAGAAAAGGCAATTCATCCAGTAGACCGGTTTCGTCCTTATTGGGAACTCATCAAGTACTGGCCAGAATTTGCCGCGGACAGGATGCGAACCTGGGCACGTCTGCTTCGGAATCTGGTGCTCTAACCACTGAGCTATCCTGCCGAAATTTGAAGAGAAGAACAGGCCGGATTCCGCGCAATCAATGATTGCTTAATACTAATGTTCAGGTTTGCATAACCAATGTTAGTAACAGTTCATTGATTGAAAATTTCCACCAGCGCTATACACAGGTTTCACCCATTACAATGCATCTAAACTATTCAAATAGCAGGGGCATGTTCGTTTTCAACGCATGTGCGTCCTGTTTAATTAAGTAGGCTTGGTATAAAATATCAATATATGTCTATATACCAATACTCATACATACTTTATGCATATATATATATATATATATATATATATATATATATATATATATATATATATAAAGAAATTAATTTTAATAACAGTTATGCAAATTGACAGACATACACATTGAGCAATCTAGCATCGTACTCTGATGATGATCATGGAAGGTCGAAACGCGTCAGTGCGTGCAACTGGCGGTAGTTTTTCTATGTTGTTCAACGACTGGTTAAATAAAATGGGATTGGTATTTACTTCAAGCTCACAAACTTGATTTAAAGAACTGTTACCACCACCCGCGCAACCAATGAATTTTTAATTGTATTATCTATATATATACATATATATATATATATATATATATATATATATGTGTGTGTGTGTGTGTGTGTGTGTGTGTATGATAGCTACAAACAGCTAATGTTCGTGACTGCATAGAAATTTTGCAGCCGACATTTCCAGCCACGTACAATGTATGCAAGACTACTAGAAGTGAGAGCCGCATATCTAATTTTGTTTTCCATATATATGCAATGCGGATCGATCCTCGCTATTTAGTTTTCCGTCGTACTCTGGTGATGATAATGTGGAAGGTCGAAACGCGTCAGTGCGTGCGACTGGCTGTAGTTTTGCTATGTCTTTCGAAAACTGGTTAAATAAAATAGGATTGGTGTTTACCTCAAGCTCGCAAACTTGTTTTAAAGAATAATCTAGCTATTTTATGTACAAAAATATGCATGATTTGATTATTATTAAATTCATAAATGACATTTTCAAATTGCTGCTTAATTATGAGTATCGTGGTACTTTAAATCAGGAACATGTGAATTCGACTAATATAGATCTTTTAAACAATCATTGATTGCGCGGGCAGTGATAAAAACAATTTCAATTAAGTTGTGTTGCGTGTCTCTTTATACATACATTTGTCCGTATAAACTAAGCGTTGTGTAATGTAGCGGAGGCAATTCATAGTTTAGACCACATTTGTCCTCTTGGGGGGTACTCTGCAATTTCTGGCCAGAATTTGGTAGGCTCGGGGCTCAATTCGAGACATATTGTCTTCGCAGTCTTTGATTAAATCCTCCGCGCCACCCTGCTGCTTGTCAGTGGAAACAATGAACAGGCTACTTCATTTCGTCTGGTTGCTTAAAACATTTTCTTTGTAATGATATCAGGTTATCTTTTAAAATTATTTATTTTACTTTTCATCGTACAATTCATCTTTTATTAATTAATTCAAATATATATATATATATATATATATATATATATATATATATATTGCCGTCATTCATGCTGAGTTTAAATTTTCCTTTTAAAGATTTCTCTTCTCCTACTAACCTTTATAAAGCTAAACTGTAGCTTTCGTTCGTCAGCAAATTTAATTGGAAATTCGCTTAGCCCAAATTCAAGTGTAATCACAAATCGTAATTGATTTTTCAAAGATAATTTTGTTTTAAATGTCTATCATTCGGCTGCCTAACAACGGAACGTAAAAATGAATAAAATTAATGGATGGAGTTCATTCAGTGTTATTTAGTGAACTTAGTATGAATTGTTGACATAAGAGTGGAGTGTGGATAGGCAGACCATTTGAAAGTTAAAAATAATTCAAAGAAATTGATGAAACCGAAGAAATGAACAATAAAAAGAACAAAATGAAAAATAAACTTGTTACGAAAGCAGGCGAAGCTATTTAAAAACACCAGGTGTGACCAAGAATTTAAGCGGGGAGTATTTTTTCTCGCTGTTCAACGGCAACTTTCCGCTAATCAAACGCTAACGCCACACCAAGGATTGCATCGAGACGACTAAATTACCTGTACAACTTACCTCGTTTTATTTGCTTGTCGTAGAGAAGCCATCCAATCAGATCCATGTATAATATTTGGCAAATAAAACAATAATAAAAAAATTCAATTTATTTAGTCCAAGTGTTCTAAATTGTGCTTATTTTCCATGCTTTTCTTCTTCCAATAACATGATTACATTTTTGTATTAGGTGTTGCGCATCTATTAATAAATTTGATCAAATAGGTCCACAAGGATATGCCAGTGTCAGCATAATTGAAATGTATAACCTCATGTACACATGCGTTTCCTGCTTACTCGAGACTCATCAGTAGGAGCCGGTACTACGCCCTATACTCCCAATTCCATATACATTAGTTCTCTGCAACGAGCAATATATAATTAGTATGCATTGAAATGAGTGATGTAACGATTACCGCAAAATGTGATAACTGCTGCTAATCAAGGCCAGAATTTATGGATTTGGTGGGATAACCTCTGTTCAGAATTATTTGTTATGTTTAATTTTGATGAAATCCCTTGTGTTGGTACCTTGTGCAGTCTCGGCATTTTGAAAAACCTTGTATTGATAATATTTGCGGATTCGGTATATGTTATGTATAGTGAGTTTTTTTTAAGTCACATTGTCGAAAACTTTGTATAAAGTTAGATCCACTGCTGCTGTTATACACATTCGCATAGGAGATTACACCGTCCAATTGTCCCACATTTCGCATCAAAGTATATAGTTGGTATAAGGTGGAATACCGGCTCCTACTGATGAGTCGCCAGTCTACACGAAACGAGTTTGCACATGAGATTATACCTTCCGTTCATGCTGACTTTGGCTTATTCTTCTGGTTCTATTTGAACTAATTTGTTACTAGATGCGCAACACCTAATACACAATTGAATTTAGTGGGACTGTTGTTTATATAAAAATTGCAAACTTGATTTAGATAATTATGTTTTTGATGCTTGAACTGTCGGATTGATCTTCGTATTATTTTTTTTTTAATTATCTTCGATAACATCGTTTATTTAGAATTATTTTTAGAGTAATTAATTGATGTAGTTATGTAAACCGTCAACGCTTTACCATTTTGGTCTCTAAATCCTATAGTAAAGGCGTTACTTGTCTGTATCGATTTCTTCCTGGGAACTGGAGAGTGGTTATTCTAGGAAGTACGTATTAGGTGTTGCGAACCTAGTAACAAATTAGTTCAGTTGTGACCAGAAGGATAAACCAAAGGCAGCATGAACGGAAAGTATAATCTCATGCACATTCGTTTCGTGCTTACTGGCGACTCATCAGTAGGAGCCGGTATTACGCCCTTTAACCACTATATATTTGGTCGAGGAATGTGGAATAATAGGACGGTACAATCTCCTAGACGAATGTGTAAACCTGTAATAGTGAAGCTAACATCATATAAATAGTTGTAATTCTCAATTTGGGTGAACTTTAGCATAAATTTATATCCATCAGGTTGGTATCATGTACCGACTCGGAAACCATAGTGTTAGTATCCGGTACTAATCGATTTCAAAAAAGGTATCAGTTACTAACACAATAGCCATAGTGTAAGTATCCTTACAGACTCGGTATATATATTATATAGTGTGAGTTAGCATTGAAGTCGTATTGTCGTTGACTTCAGATTATGTTAGCTTCACTATTACAGGTTTACACATTCGTCTAGGAGATTGTACTGTCCTATTATTCCACATTCTTCTACCAAATATATAGTGGTTAAAGGGCGTAATACCGGTTCCTACTGATGAGTCACCAGAAGGCACGAAACGAATGTGCATGAGATTATACTTTCCGTTCATGCTGCCTTTGGTTAATCCTTCTGGTCACAACTGAACTAATTTGTTACTAGGTTCGCAACACCTAATACATACTTTTGCATTATATATATATATATATATATATATATATATATATATTAGCTCGCAACAAACAATATTTAAGTGGTCATTCTAGCCGATAGGGGTATGAGATTAAACTTTAACGTAAAAGTCATAATATGTGAATAAGCCTGCCACAGGATGATGGAGCAGCTTTGGTAGTTCAACAAACATTGATCATTATAATGCAATGAAATTTTCGCGAATGAGACAGATCGTGGACTTCCCATCGGAATACTGTTAACTTGTACAATTATTAAGGTTGCGAACTTGATATAAACACTATATAATTCTTAGTTTATACTGACAAATGTATGTACGTAATGGGTCTGGTGTTTATATAAAGTTCGCAACTTTGATTATAGCAAAATGTTATCACCGCCCGCGCAACCGATTTTCGTTTTAATTATATAAATGTTCATTTCAATACCACTTCCTCAACTAGTGTGGTGTCTGTTCAATAATGTCATATTGGGAATGGTTAGTTAGAACTTTGTGTCTAAATGGATGTCATATGAGCTCCACCTAAAAGAGAAAAAGAACTAAACGGGTTACATTAGTTAGTATATAACTGAAAACGGTGTGTAGTGTGGGGCAGGGTGGCTCAGTGGTTAGGGCACCAGATTCCGAAGCAGATGTGCCCAGGTTCGAACCCTGTCCGCGGCAAATTCTGGCCATTCAACATGAGTTTCAAATATGGACGAAACCGGTCTACTGGCTGAATTGCCTTTTCTACACTATACAATTCTTAGTTTATACAGACAAATGTATGTACTTAATCGGTCAGGTGTTTATATCAAGTTTGCAACCTTGATTATAGTAAATGTTATCACCGCCCACGCAAACATTGTTCGTTTAACACCGTTAATTTTCTTGATAAATGAAATAAGAAACTTAATGTATGTTGAGTGCATAACTATGACAATCGTTAGCATGTTGTAAGAAACAATTTTTTAATTAAATAGCGTTTTAGTTATATTAATTTCTAAATCTCTTCAAACATTTCAAAGCTAGCATTTATTTAAATGGTTAAGAAATTGAGACCTGCCATTTTATGTATATCAGTTGATTATAACTATTCATCTTAGCAATAAAATGATATATGTTCGTTAAGGTATGCGTTAAAAAATAAATGGTGTTAAAACAATCTGATAAAGGATACGTGGTATGCATTGCACTATTTCTGGAATTATGTATTTAATATAATTGAATCAGGCTCCAATCACCTGTAACTACCTGATTGTGGGTTTGTTACCTGGTTCCCAGCCTTTCCTCTCCTATATCCGTCAAATAGCACCATTATTTCTGATTACTATGAAAAAATTATCATTAACTCCTTTAAAATAGAAGGTAGATGGTTGCAAATAGTAGGTTAAATGGCGTGGTCTGATCGTTTACTAACGAAGTGATCCGTACGAAAGAATTGGGCTTGGCGCACGGTAAGAAAATCATTTAAAATGGTATAGTTCCGCTTAGGTTGGGTGATCTGATAATGATCCCCAAGCCAGGGAATGTTTTAAGATATATAAATAAGATAATACTTTGGCTAACATTTAAACTCTACTAGTTTCTTTTTGGTAGAATTTGAAGGTTAGCTTAAATAATCTATTATCGACCAGTCGATTAATTACTCGAATGAGAGAACATTGCAACTTAAACGCCTGTTTTAAATCAAATGGTGAATACACTTCTGCAATTGCGCAACACATCGTAGAAACATCGCACGTATGTTCTCCAGACGTAGCATTCAAAATAATTACTAAATGCAATAAAAAAAGGGAGCTAGTCACATACGAAGCCTTATGTATAAACAAATTGCAGCCGGATTTATGCAAACAGAAGAAATACGTACAAGCATTGAGCTTGAACTGGATGTGACGCACGCAAATTGATTGGTTTCCGTTTTTCACACTCTCTCTATGTTCACATATTTCTATCTTGTTTTGTTCATTAGTAGATATTTGAGAAGACAATGCGAAAGAAATGTTTCTTATATCTGATAAAATTTCTTTTTGTTTTTGCACATAGGAAGGGTACAATGAATTTTATTAAAGCTCACATTTCAAACGTAATCTATTATCTTACATTCCGTCAGTTTCTTCACTCTCCTTTACTCTGTGTTTTATCCGTCTTTCAGAACTTGATTACATGTTACTGGCATGAACATGACGAAGGATAAAGGATGCATATATTCGTCTAGTTTCAAAGTAGGCTTAGATTATTAAGACTAATTAAGTTTTGCATCACTGTCATTTATGCATATCGACGCTCTTATTATACACAGTATCGAGTTGAAACATGTTGTCACCTAATAAAAGAAGATCTGAAATGGCGCATTTCTGATTGATTACGCGTGAATTTAGAATGATTTTCTCTGTATACATTGTCAAAATATTTTATCTGCTTTAAAGTGCACATTTGCGTACAGACAGGCACACACACGCATAAATGCGTAGTACACATTCCGACACACAAGCGCGTAAACAATTAGACGATTATTCGAACATGTATTGAGTATTATTTATTTTAATCATGGTTGCTATCTTGGCATAAACAACAATCCCATTATATCATAGGTCGGTAAAATCTTGAACTTCCTTCATCTTCAGATGATGTAATTTTTGGCCTCAATTGATGGGTTCTCACTTGTCCCTTCTTCTTTAAGCCTTCAATTAGCTGATGGTCTGAAAATGACGTTGGATCAAGATTTTCCATTGTTCTTTGTCCTAATTTTCGAGACTTCATTTCCAGTCTCATCTTCAGGGTTGACACAATACGCATAGGAGTAAAACACAACTTGTGACAAATGTGGTATTCTCATTCAAGACAGATATATTTATATCTATTTCAATTCTAAAAGTACTTTTAATTGTCTTCCTAATATCCGGTCTTCATACCTAGTCTCTAATACTCAAATGTATACAAAAACTTATCCCTGTCCCCCTCTGCGCACACAACTACTTATAAACATGTGTATTTTACTAAAGTGACATTTATTGAATAACTATAAGCACACTTAATGTATTGACAAACACGTCTATCACTGATATCTATATTTTAATTTCTGTTCCGGACGCATAGAAAGATCAACAAATTTTGAATTCAATGTTGCAGACATCCTCACATGCCCCCCAGTTCACCTAATTCCAACCAGCTTGCGATCGGTTATAGACAGAGAGATTAAAAAACTATTGAAAGTCTATAGAGTATTATTCTATCGTTTTGACAAGACCGAATACGGAGTTATCAATGCCGCGTTTTGCGCTTACACACCGCAAAATATTGAGTTTAAAACCTATTTGCGAATACGGAGTTTACACTAACCAAATCGTCTCTCAGCCAAATACACATTAATACTCATATCCTATATAAATTAGTTTCTCCATTAAAATATCTGTGTCGTATATACCTATATAATAAATTTTATATTTAGTTACTTATTCATAATTACATATATACTCACTTCATATATAAAAAGAAAAAACATCCATGTAATTCCATAGGCTATATATAATGTATATATAGATAAGCATATAAGCAACCATGTGGGTTATTCCCACATCTTTTATAAATATCTTTATATACTTCATATATATACCTATATATATATATATCTATACCTACGTGTATACACTATATATATAAACGAATATATGTATATATATATGAAATCAGCAATATTTCTTATTTAAATTTTATTTTTACTTATTTATATTTAAATATACACACACCCACATCTTATAAAATATCCATTTATACATACGTCCACACGCTATCTCAGTATATATAGATAAGCATATAAGCAACCATGTGGGTTCATCCCACATCTTTTATAAATATCTATATATTCATCATATATATATATATATCTATATATATATATATACGTGTATATACCATATATATAATATGAATCTCATACAAGCAACACTGTGAGTCCCGCAACGGATAAATTATATCAGTCAAAATACTTTTTATATATCTCTTTTATTGTCTATCTATATACCCCTAGATATATGTATATATATATATATATGTAGATATATGTATCTATAGGCAATTGAAATGGGTTCTTTTAAAATTCAACCACTTACAATTTCTCCTTGCGTGTATAGTATATATACTAATTTTACTCACAATTTATATGTATATATAAATATCAAAGTGTATATATATTCCCGTCTACACCTCATATATATATATATATACATAATGCCTATCTCAATTCACATAAGCAACCATGTGAGCTTTTCTCACCTTATATATAAAATCTAAATATTCTTCTACATATATATTGTTAATATCTAAATAAGCATTTAAGCAACCATGTGAGTTCACCCCACATCTTATATGAATATTTAGAATCATCCATATATATGTATTTGCGCAATATATATATATATACCCATATTTGTTAAATATCTTTAGATAAACATATAAGCAACAACGTGAAATTCGCTCACATCTTATGTAAATTGAAATGTTCACCATATATATACATATATAACTATAGCCATATTACCGCTCTCTAACTCCATCTTATTCGTTCTGTTTTTTCCCTTTCATAGTCGCGGTCTCTTATTTAGATTTATTGATAGCTCTGATTCCTCTAATCTACGTTTCTTTCCATTCGAGAAGGCTTCATTAAATATTGGGCCTAATGATTTTTCTACACATGTCATATTCATGACGTTCATTCCTGATTTTATTTCAATTGATTCTCTAATCAACCTGGTTAATCTATTTCGGTTACATAGTGCAATCCGTTTACAGCCGTCCCAGTTTATCTGATGACCTGTCTCCATTGAGTGCCTGGCTAGATCTGATCTATGACTATGTCTGTATTTGCATGCAGTCTTATGTTCACCTCTACGTACCTTTATTGGACGCATGGTTTCACCTATATACCTAAGATTGCAATCTTTACAAGGTATCTCATAAACCCCTGATGTGTTGAGAGGTTCTATTTTTTCTTTCTGATTCGGTAACTTATTGCCTATTGTAACTGGTTGTCTTAACACTGTTCTTATGTTGTATTTTGTTGCTAAAAACCTAATCTTTCTACTTAATTTGGAGTCTGGTAGAACCAGAGTTCTGTGCTTATCTTCATTCTGATTATCTAAATCTCCTGCCCGTTTCTCCTGGGTTATTCTTCTATTAAATCGCAATAATGTCTCCTTTATGATTTTCTCAGTTAATTTTTTCGGATAACCATTTATCCTGAATATGTCTTTCAATTTCATCAGTTCTTTATCCCTATATTTTAAATCCACTATTTTAAGACTTCTTATTATCATAGATTTTAGAATGCCTATTTTCATCCCAAACGGGTGATTAGAGCAATAATTCAGGAGGATACCAGAATAAGTATCCTTCCTGTAAATATCTTTCTCTAATGTCTGACCCATTCGATTTAATTTTACATCTAGAAACGATAATTCAAAGATGTCATCTAGGAATCTTAAATATAAGCTTGGTTTGAGAGGAGATCTAAGTAAGAGATTTTTTTCTAAATAATGCATATAAATATTAGCGACTGGGACTGATAATGGTTGTCCCATAGGAACACCCTTAACTTGAAGGTAGAATTCATTTCTAAATATAAAGTATGTAGAGGACATACAAATTTTTAACCTTTCCATAATACTACTTAACATCATTTTACTCCCTTCTAGTATTTCAGGGTATTCCGTTAGGCAACGTTGGACACACTCTAATGCAACCTGTACCGGAATGTTCGTATACATAGATACCACATCCAGGCTTGCCAGTTTATCATTGAATTCACAATTTGTTGATCTTTCTATGCGTCCGGAACAGAAATTAAAATATAGATATCAGTGATAGGCGTGTTTGTCAATACATTAAGTGTGCTTATAGTTATTCAATAAATGTCACTTTAGTAAAATACACATGTTTATAAGTAGTTGTGTGCGCAGAGGGGGACAGGGATAAGTTTTTGTATACATTTGAGTATTAGAGACTAGGTATGAAGACCGGATATTAGGAAGACAATTAAAAGTACTTTTAGAATTAAAATAGATATAAATATATCTGTCTTGAATGAGAATACCACTTTTGTCACAAGTTGTGTTTTACTCCTGTGCGTATTGTGTCAACCCTGAAGATGAGACTGGAAATTAATTATCGAAATATAGGACAAAGAACAATGGAAAATCTTGATCCAACGTCATTTTCAGACAATCAGCTAATTGAAGGCTTGAAGAAGAAGGGACAAGTGAGAACCCATCAATTGAGGCCAAAAATTACATCATCTGAAGATGAAGGAAGTTCAAGATTTTACCGACCTATGAGTGCTACCAATTGTCCCGCACAAGCAAAATGCGGTCAAATCCGAAACAAAAGGGACAGCACTGAGACAACAAATACATCTTTTAAAATTCCATTATATATATATATATATATATATATATATATAAATCTGTCAGTATAACCTAAGCATTGTATAATGTAGCAAAGAAAATTCATCCAGTAGACCGGCTTCGTCCTTATTGAGAACTCATCATTGACTGGCCAAAATTTTCCGCGGACAGGGATCGAACCTGGGCGCGTCTACATTGGAGTCTCTTGCTCTAACCACAGAACCACCATGCCGCACACTGGACGCAATCTTCTATTATATACTAATAAATGTTTCTTGGTTATCCTTTTCTTTAGGTGGAGCTTATATGGCATCTATTTAGACCTGAAGTTAAAATTAAGCATCCCCAATCTGTCATTGTAGAACAGCCATCACCCTAAATCAGGAAGTGGTATTGAATTGAATAGTATAATTAAATTAATACGGGTTGCGCGAGCGGTGATAGCAATTATTTAAATAAAGTTGGCGATTTTACTATGAACATCATACGAACCCAGTTTCTGGCAAATTCTGGACAGTACGTGAAGAGTTCCCAAAAAGGCCTTAACTGGTTTACTGGATGAATTTCCTTTTCTGCATTACACAATGCTTAGTTTATACTAGCAGGTGTATATATAAAATGGTATTGGTGTTTATATCACCTTCGAAACCTTAATTTGCATATCTGCTCTAGCTGCCCGCGCAATCTGTGATCGTTTATTTATATAGATGTCTTTGGTACTGTGAATCTGGCAAAAATCTATTGAAATAGGTTCAAAAGGATATGCTAGATCCATCATGTACATACGGTGCACTCAAATGTACATTTGCGTTTCGAGCTTACTAGCGTCTCGTCAGTAAATGCCGGCACTACATTCACTATCTACTACATCTCTGGTCATGAAATGTCGGACAGTTGGACGGTATAATCCCTTATGCGTATGTGTATTAAAGCAGTCCTGAAATCAACCTCACATAAAGTATTCGGCAATACGACTTCAAAGCCAACTGTCTGCCGTTTGTTTACCAAATATATAATATGTATAGGGCGATAATATCAGCTCCTACCGATGAGCCACCAATAAGCACGAAACGAATGTGTATACAATTTAACATTTTTTATTCATGCTGACTTTGGCACATAATCCTTGTCCTAATTGAACTAATTTGCTTCTAGTTATGCAATATATAATACATATTTGAATACATGTACGTTATCTGCAAAAAAGACAAGTAAATAACTATCCGTGCATTAGTGAGCTTAAGCTATAGCAAGAATAAAGAGAAATAAACGATTTGTTGTCAATCTTATAGCTTTCGTTTTGTGTTTTGTAGGTGCTGTTAAGCGCTATCACTTATACCGTAGCCAAGTGGGCAGGAAGCTCTTTCCATAAATAAAAATTGTGCAAAGATAATTCGCAATAGAGTCAATGTCAATTTCGACCAGGAGGATATTCCTGAGCCAGCCTAAACAAAACATGTCATATTATGCACACTTACTCTTCGTGCTTACTAGGGACTTATCGGTAGAATCTGGCACTGTCCCAGACCAACCGTATATTGGGCTTTGAAATGTGGTTCAATTATACGTTACACTTTTCTATACTTACGTGTCTTTAAAAATTGGTAGTGTTAACTTCATGCGTAGTCTTGAGCAATGTGCACTTAAATGTAACTCGTTAAATATAATATGTAAGTAACCTGTAATGAGTACCACCACTATGATTTTTGGAGATTAATTTCCACAAAATCGAAAATGGTATGTATCCGTTTTCAACACCTGCTACTCAGGCAAAGTCTTATACTCTGGCATCTACTGTTTGAAGTCTCACTGGAGTTGGAGATTGTACCATGAAACTGTTTGACGCCTCTTTGTGATATATATTGTGGGTGTTGGGCGCAGTACTGATTCAGTTAGATGAGACACCGGTAAGCATAAGAAGGCATGTGTGCATCAAGGTATACTTCTCCAGTATCGGGTTATTCATAATAGGATTTTATAAATTATTTCTCTACCAAAAGTGCACGTTTCGTCAAATGCTGATGATCCGCTTGTATTTTAAAGAAATTAATTTTGTTAAGTTGCATATATTGGAATAAGGTGAACAAACTTAACGAAGTTAGGTGATTACGATAATATATACAATAACCAAAAAATTAAGTTTTATCGAAAATAGGCTTAAACTAACTGTTATGTTTTAGTATTTAGTTTCCGGTTATAAGAATATATATTACTTTCCGGGTGCGATTTAGGTTAAAGGAAATAGTTTATTGAGGGTGAAAATTCACTTTTTAATTCCAAATTGCAGGTTTTTTTGTTGTAGTATTGTCGCTGACTGGGAGATTGATTGTGTCCTGAGTGTGTAATGACACCTGTGACGGTCACAACGCATGCTACGTATTTTCGCGCTCCATTCTTTGATAAAATGAACCTTTTGTTTTGCTTTCATTAATTACTTTTGAATGAATGTATGACTTTTGTTTTTGGCTTTCTTTATTTCACTCGAGAATCATCTTTCCTCATCGCAATACTTCTTCTAGACTTGTCATGATAACATGAAAATTCTTAATGATTCTTAATCTTATCTCATTTTCATAATTTTATTAAAAAACATGATTTGTTCCCGTAAAATAGTGCCTTTGGCAGCCTATCCCCATTCATGCGAAAATCGATGCCTTTCCTACATTTTAAAAATAATTGATTGCGCGGGTGGTGGTAACAATTCTTTAAATCAAGTTTGCGAGCTTGAAGTAAACACCAATCCCATTGTATTTAACCAGTCGTCGAACAGCATAACAAAACTACCGCCAGCCTACATATTCTAAGGCAAAAATCCTATTATGTTCGAATGAAAAGTAGTGTAAATTTGATTGCATTTATAAAAATAGTGAAAGGTAATGAGGTCAGTTGGAAGTTTCTCGAACGCATTATGAGATAGATGTATAGATTGATTGATTGATGGATCGAGGTATCGATATATATATATATATATATATATATATTTGACAGGTTATTTACATTTAAAGATATGTATATATATGTATATATGTATATGTATATAGATATGTATATAAATGTATAGATTGAGATATATATATATATATGTTCCTTTATTTTTCAGGACATGTGAAACGCAAAATGTTATGCCCGTATCACTTCATTTTTAATAATTATAATTGACCTGAATTTGTTAATTCAAATTTATCCAAGTAGTTTATGAACGGGATTATGCTTTGGCTGGTGGGCCTACACAGCACCTACACTAACTAGCTTACCTTGCCTTGTTTGCAGTTGCCTACATTTGTCAACATTTTATTTCCTGATAAAACATTTTTTATCTCTAATCAAGTTTTCAACTATTGGTCACGCGTGGGTTCAAAGTAGACGTTTTATTATGTTTTTGTTAAGTCGCTTACCTAGATGCGTACTCTGTGTTCTTGTTAGAGTTTTTATTACGATTCGCCTAGCGTGAGCCCTGCCGTCTTATGCTAACCGTTGATTGTATCTTCACTTTGTGTGGCATGGATGCATTTACTTGGTCAGGTTAGATGTGCGTCCTGCCCATATAATTTTATTGGCAAGCACTTCAAATCCTTTTCAACTTCTCTTGCATATTTACTTTATCTGGTAAGATTGTGTGCATTGAACACGACTGTTTACATGCAGCCGCTAGACATCTGTTTATTTGTTGATAACTTGTAGCGCAGACTTCATTTCTTTGTTCTTAAAAGAACTCATCGGCATGCATACATTTTACGCCTAATTTATGGTTTTGAATGTGGCATTCATCTGGCTAAGGTAGATAACGTTTTTAATCACCAAATTAAATAAGTATGTGTTACTGTGATGAGTAAAAGAGAGATTTCTTCTTCTTAAACCGGATTGACATTTTAATTGATGCAAACACCTATTTGCATGCCGCTGATAGAGATAAGGCACAAAATATTATAATATAATATAATAATACTCGTGCGACTGATGAGCAGTCCTACATGAAATTAGATTCTGTAAATCAAGTTTGCGAATTTGAATTTTTTTATTAAATCGTTTGTTGGTTTTGTCTCCGTTGAGATGTTCTGTCCAGAGCGTCACCACGATTAGGCAAATTTTACAACTTAATCCTGCACTCAACAATTATGTGCTCACGATATGTTGTTGATAGGTCTGAAATATTTGTGCCGAAATATGTATGATAAATATTAAAATTATCATCATAATGCATAACCACACAAAAGCCAATAGTCTCTAATGTTTCAATGCCATATAACCATAAGAAGCGTAACAAAAAATACAAGAAAATTTGTTTAAATAACGACAAAAATAGTAGTTTAGACACAAATATTATTAGGGAGATTTAAAAGAGAGAGAGAAGGAGAGAGCGCCTAGTTACTATAAGTATATTTACCTAGATAACTCACGTAAGTGAGGCAAACTGAACCTCTAGTCAACACCATTATAGCCAAGTCAGCTTTAAGGCAAGGCAACATCAGCAATACAGCCTTCTTCTGGGTTTCACTGTATCAGGCCGTAAACAAAACCAAACCTCGCAGCGAACTCTGTCCTACCAACAAAAAAAGAAAGTTAGGAAGATGATTGTACTAGAAATCTGCAAAAAAATCGCCACGGAGCCGGATTCGATGCAATATCGTGCAGTGTTTCTAACCGAGATCTATGATGCATACGTGGATCCCATTCTGGCAGACGAGTGGGTCCTATATTGGATGTAAATGAATTCAACTGTTTCTGCCATGTCAAAATCTGCCCACCTGGATTCTTACGCCAATCTGGCGCTAGATAACAGAACAAAACTCTACTGAGCAATCGAATTGTGGACATGTGCAAAACGTGACCAAGCCAAAGAAATTGACAGAGCCTTATTTGTTTCTGTAACTAGGAACACTTGTTGGCAGATCCAAAAATACGTCTACGGGTATCACCGTTGGTTATTTGTTGTTGGTAACAGACATGCGCTATGCTTCTCAAACAACGATGTTCGAATGCCTGTAAGCGTCTAAAATCATCTAGCGTTTAATATATTCATTGTAAACACAACCTTTAAGGCAGAGTTAAATAATCGCGTTTCTCCATAAATAGCGAAGGGTCGAGAAAGCTACTTTAGACTTCGCGATTCTCATTCTAATTTGTTCAGACATATTGCCTGAGTTATTGATAGAGCTCCCAAGGTATGTAAACCTGTAAAAATATCTAGATCTTCACTCTTCAGTCGCAGAGCTGGAGTGATTGGATTGACAATACTAAGAATAAGTGCAAACTGCGTCGGCCAACATGTAGATAATAGTATGGGCCTTAAATTTGGAGCCTCAGGATTAAAGGCTCTTTATGCGAATCTGGGAAAGGATCAATATTAAACGAACATTGGTTGCGCGGGTGGTGATAACAATTATTATAATCAAGGTTGCGGTCTTGGGTCAGGTGTTTATATCAAGACCGCAACCTTGATTATAATAAAAGGATCAATATTGTTATGTGCACGTCGGAAGGTATATAATGATCGTGATCACTAAAAACCTCCAATTAGAAATCAGTTATTGCCTGAAAGACATCTCTGTGTCGAATTTATCTGTCGGAAAAATCCCAGCTCACATGCATGAGTTCCAGGAACAAGTAGGATGAAGGTGAATGACGGGTGTTACCTGTTTTGTACTATAATAGACAACAGGCCAAAATACGCTTGGTGAGTGTACAGCAGCCTTTTCTGAACAACTTTTGCTGCTTAGACCCTAAGACAGTTATCCATTGGTTCTACGAATATGAAGGATCTTGCCTCGCGATCTAGTCAGTCTTTTACGGCTTCTAAATTGCACAAACTTGGCATTTACATTACTTATTTTCAGAAGACCAGAATTTCTTTAAGCATTATGAAATGTATTTCTGTTGGACCTAGTTTAAGGGATAATGCGATAATTCTATCATCTGAATACGAGGTTGATCCAGCCAGATATGGTGTTGCCTTTCATCTGTCCAGTACTCAAGCGGCAGTTATTCTTGCCTGGAGAAACTAAAGATGTCATTTGGTTTTTTTCATTTTTCGTATTGGCAAGCTGGTGCTCTGAGTCGTAAATATGTACGCGCCAACTCTAAGCCATTCTGTTAATTAGAAGAATGGCTTCTTTGAGAAACGATCAGATTTGGCCTTTGGCCTCGATTGGGGTTTCGACATCTTTGCTATAGCCGGTGATTTAAACGCCAAACTAGGTTGAGATTGTTATTATAATCAAGGTTGCGGTCTTGATATAAACACCTGACCCATTAATTACTTACATATGTCAGTATAAACTAAGAATTGTATAGTGTAGAAAAGGCAATTCATCCAGTAGACCGGTTTCGTCCTTATTGGGAACTCATCAAGTACTGGCCAGAATTTGCCGCGGACAGGATACGAACCTGGGCACGTCTGCTTCGGAATCTGGTGCTCTAACCACTGAGCTATCCTGCCGCACACTACACTACACACAATTTTCAGTTATATACTAACTAATGTAACTTGGTTAGTCAATTTTTCCTTTAGGTGGAGCTCATATGGCATCCATTTAGACCCAAAGTTCCAACTAATCATCCACAATCTGTCATTATTGAACAGATAGATGGCTCAGTGGTTAGAGCACCAGATTCCGAAGCAGACGTGCCCAGGTTCGAGTCCTGTCCGCGGCAAATTCTGGCCAGTACATGATGAGTTCCCAATAAGGACGAAACCGGTCTACTGGATGAATTGCCTTTTCTACACTATACAATTCTTAGTTTATACTGACATATGTAAGTAATTAATGGGTCAGGTGCTTATATCAATACCGCAACCTTGAATATAATAAATGTTATCACCACCCGCGTAACCAATGTCCGTTTAATTATAGGTTGAGATTGGACAGGATACATAGATCCAGGAAGACTAGTCATGTCTGAAAAAGGCTATAATTAATGCATTAGGATGTACGATCGTGCTTTTTAACTTATTCTTGTTGAAGTGAATTATTTTTTCCCGCACAACAAATGGCAACTTGCTACAAGGCACAGCGATGTGTTCCATGCAGATAGCATGGTGGCATGTCGTCGTACTCAGAAAGACTACATTCTTGTAAACAGATGTTAGCTGTCTTCTGTCTACGGCACGAGTGCTCATCATGAGTTTTGTAGAGGATCATTTAATGAATTTGAAAACTGTCTTATAGCCGCTAGAATGAGTTTAAAATTCCCGCTTCTTGTGGCAGTCCGTATTGCATCCTATTATCGAGCACTGAAGACGGATAAAATTATGCGGAATACCTTCAGAGACGCATGTGCTTCCTATGGGCCAACTGTTGCTACAACCGATAGCAGACGAATTTACATTTAAAACGCTATCAAGGAGAGCTTAAGCAACCATCGGCTACTTCTTCCTATGGAACAACCTGCTAAATTGCTAGTATGTATTAGGTTTTGCGAACCTAGTAACAAATTAGTTCAGTTGTGACCAGAAGGATAAACCAAAGGCAGCATGAACGGAAAGTATAATCTCATGCACATTCGTTTCGTGCTTACTGGCGACTTATCAGTAGGAGCCGGTATTACGCCCTGTAACCACTATATATTTTGGTCAAAAATGTGGGATAATAGGACGGACCTGCTAAATTGTCCGTTTGCTCTACCAATACCAAAGCTTTTTCAGAAACTAAGATGGGATCGCATCATAGTCTGTAAGCTTGGCATGCTGCTTGCTGTCGTCTAAACTGGGAATGAAGAACAGCGATGGTTTAATGAGGCTAATGAGATGGAAACAGCGCTGAAGCGCAAAAACTTGTTTGAATTGTATAATCATTTCCGTCATTTTTCCATGCCTATATGAACGCCATCAGTTACTGAAGTGTAACTTGCCAACCACTTCAAACAACTCCTCAATCCGTTATATATTGCAAACGGCAGAATAAGCGATGATGTAACTTCTCCATATCGTTGCGAGATGTGCAGAGAAACTCTGAATTTTGATAATGTGGCAGAGACATGCGATTTTATGGTAGACAGCAACGCAGTCAGAGTCGATATCCTTCGTTCTGAATTTTTAAAGTTCACTGGAATACATGTACAGAAGGATCTGCACAAGCTAGTTGCCGGCATATGGAGAAAGGAGTCAGCCCCGAACGAGTAAAAGAGTGCCGTTGTGCTACCAATGTACGCAAAAGGTGGTGGATCATCCTACCAACTACCATTTTGTTAGCTTGCTTGTCGCTGAGTCGAAGTTGGTCACTGCCATCATCCTTTGATGTTTTCACGTAAATCGAGAGAATCGAACTAGACCGAATGCAACAGGATTTCCATCGAGAATCAGGTGTGTGGACCAAATTCGTGTACTCTGCCGCACTCTTGAGTTACGATACCCAACTATTATTACCCTCCTAGCCTGCTGAGCTGTATTCATTTCGTCAAAATTGATCGATTATTTGAAGCTTGTTATAATGACGCAGTGGCATCAATTCACATTCTCATATTGCGGCATCCGACAGGCGCCCGTTATTACTCAAACTCGGAGTAATTATGTCTTCAACGCAGTCTTTGCCGAGGTCACCGCAGCACTTCCCTAAGTTGAAATCGAGAGTGGTGCGGAATAGTGCAGTCAGAATGAGTTGTCTGCTTGACTAATATGGTGTATGCAATACAATTTAACAATAATTGATTGCGCGGGTGGTGGTAACAATTCTTTAAATCAAGTTTGCGAGCTTGAAGTAAACACCAATCCCGTTAAATACAATGGGATTGGTGTTTACTTCAGGCTCGCAAACTTGATTTAAAGAATAATATGGTGTATGTTTGTTCAGAAGTCTAGCTGAATTAGTGCCCGACTAGTTAAACGTTCTCATGTAATTTTCCGCTTTATCTGTAGATCGCCGACAGAAATTGAGCTCTAAATTGCTCATTATGTTTGTCTATTTTGCTTTGGACTACATGCGCATATTTTTATGTGCTTTTTGACGTGGATCGCCCAGAAACTACTTGGTTACATTTTTTGGATTAAAACTAAGCTAATGTATAATTTTGTGCTTTGTTTGAACACTCACGTTACAAGTGGCTTAACCGTTAAATGTGGAATAGATGGCCTATACTTAGTGATTGGGATGGTCCAAAAGCTATTCAGTCTTGTTTTTTCTGTTAGCTACTGAGTTAATGGAGATTGTGCTTTATTTTGATAGCCAATGTTATAAGCGGTATAAACTGTTTATTAGGCTTCCCAATGTGAACTTTATATCGTTGGGTGTATATCTTGTGTACTATTATTTAGATAGTTCCTCTGTTATTGGGCCATCTAGAATGTTACAAACAGAGAAGAATACGCGCAACATTTTCGAACAAGATAAATCCTGTCATTTGTGTGTGACGGGTAACGTGAATTGAAGTCGGCTGTGATGTATGGGCAGATGAATCCAGCCAATTTTTGCCTGCAGAAATCTGTGTTGGATAGGCGTGTCGCTGCCGATTCGCATGCTGACAGCCAATTACCTACCCAACCTTGAAATTTGTTTATCGGGGCACTACTAACTCGTTCTGCTTTGATTTGATGTTTTTTTAAACAACTATTCTGTTATGCTCTCTAAATCCTGCCATGCCGATGTTCTCATGCTTTAAAGATGACTTGGTCATAATCATGTTGCGTAGTAGCTTAGTTTGCAACACTGAGTGTTATCTATTTAAATATGCTCACTGTAACTAAGTCCGTCACCTCATAAATCTCTCTCTCTCTCTCTCTATTAATTTATGCGCCTAATTTGTTAGTTTTGTAATTAGTATAAAAAATCTTGTTTTTCTATTGTTGTTGGTATGGTTGTATGGAAGTGAATAATTGGCTACTAATGAATTTTTTGTTACTGTGCATAATTATGATGATGATAATGATGATGATGATGATGACACTGTCATTAAGGCCGTTACTTGTTTTCTTGTATTTTTCATTGAGACCAGGCAGTCATCCTATCCGGATTTGGTTAACGCCACCATTGGCTAACGGAAATGGGCCGGAGTTATGAGGACGAGTTGGCTATAGTACGATCGAGCACTTTGTGATGGCTTACGGGGTGTTTACCACTGCATGGTGGTCAACTTGTTGACCTAGGATAAGTTCTATTAATTGTGCTCAGAAAGTGTCTACGCGTTACGGTCAGAAGCCAAGCGTATCAAAAACAATCCTAACTGCCAATTTTGAACCGCAGTCGAACATCGTGCGTAGTGGTGTCGAGTATTTTGTTCTGGTCATACAAGGCACACCTGATTGTTTCGAGATTTTCGTACCTATTAGTTTTTCAGCTGTTGTATTATAATTAAATCAGAAATGTAACTAAATTACAAAATATAAAAAAATTACAGGTGTTCTCTATTACAAAGCAAAACCTGTAAGTTCGATAATTTTCAAAAAAAATTATCATCTTAAATAAATTAGCATGAATCATGCCTAAATGCCAAATGGACCTTATTTTGCTCGTGTGCACTCATCTGTTTTTTTGTGTATTGATTTGAAAGGTTTTTTTATTTTTATATTTTTGTATCTTATATAGGTTTTCAGTGTTCATTCTCTATCTAATTTATGATAGGCCAAGTTGTGTTTGTCATTAGACGCACTTTTCTTTTGTACACAGGCTTGGAAAAGTGTGTTCCATTAGAGATATTCAAACAAGCGAATCGTAAATCTACGGATGCTCCAACTTTAACCCTTTGCAACTCTTTTGTTCCTTCTTCATCATCGTCATCATCAGCAGCAGCAACAGCAACAACTACAACAACCACTTTGTCATCTTCTACAGCATACATAAATTCTACACCGCTGCCATCTCTAGCGAATTGTTCTGCGGACATCTTGACAGAGCTGACACCAGAATTTCTAGAACAACGCGGGGAATCTGCTGTCTTACCGTCAGTTCCAGTCGTTTATTACCAAAAGCATCTTGCTGTGAAAAGCAACTACAAAAACGATGCTTTTCTTAATGCAATTCGGCATGTTATTCCTTCAGCTTCGACGACGGTGATTAAAGAAAGCGTACCCGTTGATAATGTTTCTCGCTATGTTAAGTAAGTTAATGGCCTCAATTTTTTGAATGATGCCTGTAGCACTTTTGTGGCTTATGTTGTTTTTTCCTTCCATGTTTATTCCGCTAATATTCAGCCTGTCAATTAACTATATATTGTGAAGTATTATTGGTTTGCTCTGTCTGACATATATAGTTTTCGATTGTTTGCTATTGGTAAGTCTTCTTGGCGCGACCGGTAACATAGAAATGATTGGTAAATGGCACTGTACCTCGAGCAACGCTGTCATCTTTCCGCAGTAGTCTATTGCGAAGCAATTGATAGCACTCAAAGGTCGTTAAAGTCTTGATACCTTTACATTTCCAGATGCATACCTTATCTGAAACGGTTCAAAAATAGATTGCCAGAAAATGCTGTTTAACCATGTTTTTACACATTTTCGGGACATCATTTCCAATCCTATTATCATAGTTGACACCATAATCACAGAAAAAAATGCCTTGTGACAAATGAGATATCCCTCATTCGAGATAAGATCTCTTTATATTTATTTTACTTCTTAAATTATTTTTATCTGGTCTAATATTCAGCATTAATAACTATTATCCTATACTCTCATATAACCACAGAAATACCTATCCCCAAAAACAAATATATGTTTACTCTAATCCAAGTTAACATTTATTAAATAAATATAAGCAGAGTCAAATAATCGCGTTTCTCCATAAATGGTGAAGGTTCGAGAAAGTTACTCTAGTTCTTGCGATTCCCATACTCACCATGTCGGACATATTGCCTGAGTTAGTGATAGAGCTGTCAAGATATGTTAACCTTTAAACTAGGTTCAGATCCTCGCTCTGCAGTCGCATAGTTTGAGTGAGTGGTGGATGATCCTGTAAAATTATGTTAAATTTAGGGGGTGCGAATTTCATATTGAAAGACAAAACAACGTTAGCTAATCTATTCAAGGTGGCCTGAGCAGAATATTGATTGTCCAATAATAGTACGATATCGTCCGCGTAGTCAAGATCGTCTAATCTACCACATAGAGTAACTTCAACACCTGTATCCTGAACATGTGGAAGAGTGCTGTTTATAATAGTATCTGTTATAAAATTATATGTAAATGGAGAAAGTGGACAGCCCTGGTGAACACCACTGCTTGTATTAATGAAATTTCTACTCTATCTATTTGAGTCGAGCGTTGTCCGGGGACTGGAGGACGCTACGTTGCGTGGCGTCATAAACTACGTCTGAAATTTGTGCTACTTAAATATAATCTATGCTCCACGCAGCTATCCAACAGACGTTCAACATTATCGTTGCGCGTCGAGCTTAATGTGTATCTTCCGCTTAAATGAAATTCTGCGATACTCATGCGCCCAACTTCGGCATTCATGTCACCCATAGCTAAGACTATGTCTGAACTGGGTGTGTATTCATCGCTTTCTTCCGAAGACTTCAACATCGTTCATACTAATCATTGAAAATGCGATTCTATTCAATCTTGTTTTACTGGCGACGTTTCGTTGCCAGCACAATCATTAGGCCACTGTACACACAGCTCAATACTCACAATAGCAGATTTAAGCAAATGAAATTTTCTTAAATCGGCTATTGTGATTGTCGCCTGTAGACAAAGATTTTTTAACACCGCATTTTCAATGTTTAGTATGAACGATGTTGAAGCCTTCGGAAGAAAGGGACGAAAACGCACCCAGCCTGATCGAAGACAGAACAGATGCATACTGGAAAATGGTGATCAATCGGATCTTTGTGAAACTGATGGTGCAAAGCAACAACCGGCAAACGCAACTCGTGGAAATTCATAATAATGCAGCCGACTCAATTCTGAAATTTTAATCAAAGTTAACTTTGCATATAATGTATAGAAAGTACTGGCCAAGTACATAATCAAATTAGGTAAAAGAACAATGGAAAATCTTATTTAGCAATAATTGATTGCGCGGGTGGTGGTAACAATTCTTTAAATCAAGTTTGCCAGCTTGAAGTAAACACCAATCCCATTGTATTTAACCAGTCGTCGAACAACGACGACTGGTTAAATACAATGGGATTGGTGTGTACTTCAAGCTCGCAAACTTGATTTAAAGAAATGGAAAATCTTGTTCCAACGTCATTTTCAGACAATCAGCTGAGAAAAGGCTCAAAAATGAAGGGACAAGTGAGAACCCATCAATTGAGGCCAAAAATTACATCATCTGAAAATGAAGAAAATTCAAGATTTTACCGACCTATGAGTGCTATCAATTGTCCCGCACAAGAAAAATGCGGTCAAATCCACAACAAGAAGGACAGCACTGCGCAAGCAAATACATCTTTTAAAATGTATTTAAATAAAAAACCAAAGTGTCTTTGAGACTAAACACAACTGATCAAGGCCAGTGTGAATGGATTTGCCAGAGTAGAAAGTGTTCAAAAGTTGTTATAATTCTCAATTTTGGTGAAATATACCATATCTTACAATCCATTGTGTTGTACCGCGTACCTATTCGGAATCCATAGTGTTGGTATCTGGTACTGACTCAACAACTATTGCTTTGAAAACCTTTACATGCTCGGTTTACATCTTATATACAGTGAGTTGGCTTGCAAGTCGCATTGTCGAAGACTTTATTTGAATTTTTGCTCCACTACTGCAGGTTTACAAATTCGTATAGAAAATTGCACCGTCTAATTTCCTACATATCTCACCCAAATATATAGTGAGTATAGGGAAAAATAGCAACTCCTATTGATGAGTCGCCAGTAAGCACGAAACGAATGTGCATATGAGATTATACGTTCTGTTCATGCTGTCTTTGGTTTATCCTTCTGGTCATATTTGAACTAAGTATTTTTTTATTAGGTGCGCAGCACCTAATACAGTGAATATATATATATATATATATATATATATATTATAATTAGGAAGAAGAACACGTAATAACAAAGTGGATACAAAGAGACCATTTTATTTCGTGAATTACTAATCATCTTATACAATCCATACATATTTATACATTTTGGGTTTTCAATTGATTATGCTAGTGGTAACAAATCTGACTCGTTTTTACTGCTGTTTCTTGTTTTGGACTAGTTGGTGAGTGTGTATGCGTTTGTGTTTGTGTGTATGCGTGTTTGCATGTAAAGGTCATTCTCGCAGTATTGCAAAGTGATGTCTGAGATCTGGTCATTATTGTTTTGATGGCTTGAGAATTAACCATTTGTGCGCATTGTTCACTGTTACATATACAAGTGCTATTTTTCCCAGTGTAGTTGATCGTTTCACCTTGTTGCGCAAAGTTATCATTTCCACATAGTAACAGCGCCAGTGTGGATTGCAGTGTTAAACGCTCACATTGTTTGGAGACTTCTGTCACCGTATGCGCCTCTGTTATTTCCACTTCAGTTTGTTGCCAATCCGATTGTATGTTTGTTGATTCTAGTCGAGGGCCTGTTTGTTCTTGACTGGATACTAGTAGATTGTTGTTGAATTTTGTTATTCTTGGCCAGTCGATAAGAATATCATGTTGATGAAACTTTTGAATATTAAGGTCAGGTGCATGTTGTTTTATGTAAAGGGCTTCGTAGATAAATAATAATTTTTCTGATTTTGCTTTATGTAGAATTGTGAAATTGGTCGAATTGACAGGGTGCCCCGTTGCCAATATATGATCGGAAATAGCTGATTTTCCTGACGGTGCCAAGCCTTTGTTAATCAATTTCTGTAGCAAATGTTGCTGGATTCTGCTTATCAATTGCTTCTTCGTACGTCCGATATATGTGCTACCGCACATACATGAGAATTTGTAGACTATGAATGATTTGGAAAGAATTGGCAATTGATCTTTGGCATCCAACCTCATGATTCTCTGTGTACTAAATGTCATATTAACTTTAACACTGAGAAAGTTCTCCTTAGTTATTCTATTCAGCCGCCGTGCAATTGTGTAGAGGCTAATTTGTCATACTAAGTGGTAAGTGTTCTTTCTTCCTAATTATATATATATACATATATATATATATATATATACTATTATAACATTAAAGGCATGGACATTATAAAGAATACATATATATATATATATATATATATATATATATATATATATATATATATATATATATAAAAGTGTTCCACAATAAAATATATCTTACAGTTCAATGAGACACAATTTCCGCATTGAATGACTACTTTATTTATTAAAACTTTTCTCTTAAAATGACTGCTTTATGTGTATTTTCAAAGTAAAATAAGACGAAGAATTTGGAATTTTTGAAGCTGTGGCATTCTTTCTTCTTGGCCGAACAAATGTACATTTTCAGAAACAACAATCAATTATTGTTAAATTAAACTGAAAAAGACTTTAGAAATTAAGTGTTTTTTGTGCGTCAGTATTTATTGTGCATTTCGTTCACTTTACTGTATGTGCAATTATTCTGAAAATATAACAGACGATATTAAGTATCCTCTTAATACTATCGGGATGCAACTTTCTTCTCTACTATGAAGCCCTACGATCGACTGTAATGCGTAATACCAGTTAGTATTAAAAGGCAAATGACGCTCCCAGTGACGCGGACCATAAACATTGCGTAAACCTAGGAGTTCCATGTCCGATTTGATTGTTGCAAGCCATGTCTTCAGTTGCCCACCTCGGCGGCGGCGCCAGTTTGCACATTGACCTGGGTTCATCACCTGCCGTACCATTTCGTCTTCGGGTTTGCGTAGTACGTGCTTGAGACGACCCTCTTTATGTGCCGAAATGGCTGCCAACCGCCCGGCATGGAAAGGCTTAATCCGGGATATCAATGGAGCCGGCTTATCCTCTAAAAGGAGTCAGCCGCAGTAAAGTAAAGTAAAGTAAGTATTAAAAGGGCAGCAATAGAGGGAGATCTGGCATAAAAGATGCAGAAATATATTTCGCCTGATGAAGAACTCTAGTCTCGGGGACCTCTACATCAAGCGGTTCGAGTAGACAGTGCGCGTTAGCTTTTGGTGACAGGGAAGAAATACTCAACAAAAGGAATTGACCTGATTTATTTTCATGGCTATGCGACAGTGAAGCGTCACGTTTTACGTTCTGTTAGGGTGCTGCATACGACGATGATGATGATGATGAGGAGGATGATAATGATGATGACGACACTGAAGAAGATGCTGATGATGATTATGACTTTGATAATGGTGATAATGATGATAATGTTGATGATGATTTTAATGAAAACGAGGATGGTGATGATGTTGATCATTATGATTATGATGATAATGGTGCTAGTGTTGTTACTGATGATGATGATGATGATGATGACGAAGACCATGGTGATCATGATGATAGTTTTAATGATAATAATGTTGGTGACGACAACCACTATGGGGATTATGATGATAGTAGTGATGATGAGAATGGTGGCGGTGTTGGTGGTGTTGACTATGATGATGATGATGAGGGCGAGAACGATAATGATGATGATGTCGGTGAGGATGATGATGAAGATATTGGTGATGGTGCTGTGGATGATTTTAATGATGATAATTACGATGATGATGCAAATAAAAATCATGATCTAATGATAGTGGTGATGATGATAATGGTGGCGGTGTTGGTAGTGTTGATGATGATGATGATGATGATGATGAGGACGAGAACGATAATGATGATGATGACAATGATGTCGGTGAGGATGATAATGAAGATATTGGTGATGGTGCTGTGGATGATTTTAATGATGATAATTACGATGATGATGCAAATAAAAATCATGATCTAATGATAGTGGTGATGATGATAATGGTGGCCGTGTTGGTGGTGATGACAACGACGTTGGTAATGACGATAATAATAATGATGATGAGGACGAGAACGATGTTGATGATGCTGATGTTGATATTGATATCGATGAGCATGATAATGAAGATAATGGTGAAGATGTTGGTGATGATTTTAATGATGATGATTACGATGATGATAGTAACCATTATGATCTAATGATAGTGGGGATGATCATAATGGTGGTGTTGTTGATGATGATGATGATGTTGACAACGACGATAGTGATGATGATGATCACGATTATGCTGATATTGTTTGTCGTGTTGGCGATGATTATAATAATAATGATGATCATGATGATGACGATTTTGATAGTGGTGATTATGATGGTGATTATAGTGATTAAAATTATCATAATAATAATAATTATTATTATTATGAGGAGTAGGAGGATGGTTATGATGATGATAAATCGGATAAGTCTATAATGTAAATAGGTAATCTACCGTAATCTCAGCATTATTTTTATCAATTCAATACAAAAATTTTAACATAATTCAGTCCAAATTAGATTAGACAAAGAATGCCTGACAAAGATGCTTTTTAATATAAATGATTTTGCAATAAATTTATGCGTTAAAATGCGGTGGAATTTTAGACTTTCCATACGTAGCTGATACATTTTCGAGTTTTATTTCTATCTGGCATCCAATTATCGTTTTATTGTATAAATATTTTGACATGCATCATTTTAGGTTCAACATGTAGATATTCAGAGAAGGCAGTGAATGACTGGCATAGATTTTCTGTCGTAGATGTCAGATTTGTAAATTTTTTCAGCAACTAATTTCTTATATAGATGCATGAATGATTTTGGTATTGTTTTGACATTCCAAAATCTTTTGAGGCAAGATTAAACTGTATATTGCAGCGTATTTGTTGCACTTCATAAAGGTAAAGCATAACTCGTTAGCAACACAGTTGAATTGTTTATGTGAGCTTCGATAGACTACTTTTAAGAACTTAATCACTTTAAATAACATCGGTGTTAAATACTGTTTGTTGCGGTGAACTAATATATATGCAAGTATCTATTAGGTGTTGCGAATCTACTAACAAATTATTTCAGTTGTGACAAGAAGGGTAAACCAAAGACAGCATGAAAGGAAAGTATAATCTCATGCACATTCGTTTCGTGCTTACTGGCGACTCATCAATAGGAGTAGGTATTACGCTCTTTAACCACTATATATTTGGTCGAAGGATGTGGAATAATAGGACGGTGCAACCTCCTAGACGAATGTGTAAACCTTCAATAGTGAAGCTAACATCATATAGTCTAGGTCAATGCGACTTCAACGCTAACTCACACTATATACCGAGTTTGTAAAGGATACTAACACTATGGCTATTGTGTCAGTAACCAATACCAACATAGTACTGAAAAGGTACATGGTACTAACATGATGGATATCAGTGTATGCTATAGTTCACCGAAATTGAGAATTACAACTATTTCTGAACACCTGTTAGTCCAGTTAAACCATACACTCTGGCCTTGATCGATATCAGTTATCACATTTCGCGGTAAGCATAACATCATTCAATTCAATATATAACAGTTAAATACTGTTTGTTGCGAGAACTAATATATATGCAATTATGTAATAGGTGTTGCGAACCTAGTAACAAATTAGTACAATTGTGACCATAGGGATAAAAGAAAGGCAGCATGAACGGAAAGTATAATCTCATGCACATTTTTGTTTATCTGAAACTCGCAAACTTACCTTTATGAGCTGCTCTTACACATTGCACAATCTTTATTTGTTTAATTTTATAAATTACAAACGTGTGGCGAAAGCTCCTACAATTATGTGCTCTTGATAGTAGGGAAATTGTGCAGCCTGCCATCTCCAATCATGCTCAATGTGCGCGAAACTAGTAGTTGTGAGAGCCGCTTACCTGATATTCGATACCTCATATGTACGCATAGCGATTTCATCCTCTTCATTATGTTAGCCATCGTGATCTGAGGATGATCGTGAAAGTTTGAAACGCGTCAATACGTGTGATTGGTCGTAGTTCAGCTGTCGTATATATTGTTTGTCGCAGAGTCCTTTTATATATATGCAATTGTATATTAGCTGATGCTTACCTAGTAACAAAGCAGTTCATATAAAATCAGAAGAATAAACCAAAGACAGCATGAACGGAAAGTATAATCTCATGCACATTCGTTTCGTGCTTACTGGCGACTCATCAGTAGGAGCCGGTATTACGCCCTTTAACCACTATATATTTGGTAGATGAATGTGGAATAATAGGATGGTACAATCTCCTAGACGAATGTGTAAACCTGCAATAGTGAAGCTAACATCATACAAAGTCTACGACAATGCGACTTCAACGCTAACTCACACTATATAATATATATACCCAGTCTGTAAAGGATACTAACACTATGGCTATTGTGTTAGTAACTGATACCTTTTTCAAATCGATGAGTACCGGATACTAACACTATGATTTCCGTGTCGGTACATGATACCAATCTGATGGATATAAATTTATGCTAAAGTTCACCCAAATTGAGAATTACAACAATTTCCGAACACCTGTTACTCCAATTAAACCATACACTCTGGCCTTCATCGATATCAGTTATCACATTTCGCGGTAAGCATGACATCATTCAATTCAATATATTACAGTTAAATACTGTTTATTGCGAAAACTAATATATATGCAAGTATGTATTAGGTTTTGCGAACCTAGTAACAAATTAGTTCAGTTATGACCAGAAGGATAGACCAAAAGACAGCATGAACGGAAAGTATAATCTCATGCACATTCGTTTCGTGCTTACTGGCGACTCATCAGTAGGAGCCGGTATTACGCCCTTTAACCACTATATATATTTGGTAGAAGAATGTGGAATAATAGGACGGTACAATCTCCTAGACGAATGTGAAAACCTGCAATAGTGAAGCTTACATCATATAGTCTACGATAATGCGACTTCAACGCTAACTCACACTATATAATATATATAACGAGTCTGTAAAGGATACTAACACTGTGGCTATTTTGTTAGTAGCCGATACCAACATTATTGTACCGAAAAGGTACATGGTACTAAAACTATGGTTGCCGAGTCGGTACATGGTCAACTGAACTAATTTTTACAAGGTTCGCAACACCTAATAAATACTTGCATATATATATTAGTTCTTCTCTACAAACAATATTTAACTGTTATAAATTGTGTTTCATATTTGAGCTTATCGGACTGGTAGCATCTTTTTTTAAATAATATCAGTATAATAGTAGCCTTCAACTACTCTTATCAGGGAAGTAAACGTATGCATTGTGCATTAGCTCGCCCTATATTTGAGAGTGATCTACTCATTACTCTCATTGTACTACAAATCTTGATACACTCTTACACAACAAATGCGACAAACCTTGTTTAAATGCAAAATTGCGAAACTGTATAAATCAAAATTGCTTCATCTGCGTATTGACTAACGCAGTAATGATTACAGTTTTTTTTTCAAAATATTTCGGCCGCCGTTATCGGTAGCCTTATTCAGTTGGTCCATTCTCACCAGTTTTACAAAACAAACTAATGAAGAAAGCCTTTCGAGTTGCTTCTTCAGTTGAGTATACTTATTACACCATTTGACGGCGTTTTCGCTATAATTCATTAGCTTGTTTTGTAAAAATGGTGAGAATGGACCAATTGGAAAAGGCTACCGATAACGATAGTAGAAATAGTTTGAAGAAAGAAAACAACTGGATTCGTTACTGCGTTAGTCAAAACGCAGATCAAATACATGCGACAATCTGTGTATATCAAAACTCTTATCTGCTTTTGTTTTTATTTCATACGTGCAACAGTATTCTAGCATTGTAATATTGACTTTATTAAAATTTCCAGGCACAAAATGCCTAAATTGCCTATCTGTCATTTTTTATTGAATTTACTCCATATATAAACTACTATGGATTATTGTTTCGGATAAAATAATAAACACACTGAGTTCTACTCGAAATATATTTTCTGAATGATTACTTTGTTGACTTCCTTTTTTGAAAGAGTTTAGCCAGTTTAAAATTTACATACTTTTTCTGGTATTATAAAATTGTCGTGTTTGTTATCAGCATTAGTCATATCAATAATAATAATAATAATAATAATAATAATAATAATAATAATATGAAAAGAAATAATAAATACTACTTCTAATAATACCACCGCTTTTACTACTACTACTACTACTACTACTACTACTACTACTACTACTACTGCTACTACTACTTCTACTACTACTACTGCTACTACTACTACTACTACTACTACTACTACTACTACTACTACTACTACTACTACTACTACTACTACTACTACTACTACTACTACTACTACTTCTACTACTACTACTATTACTACTACAATTCTATTGTGTGTGTATGTGTGTATTACTCCTATTACTATTATTACGACTCTAATAATTATTGTAAAATAATTTGTGATATCAACATTTACATTTAGAGTACATATTTGTGTGGTTGAAATTTTATATTTTTATGGCTTTTATCAAAGCTTAATGGCGCCCGCGGAGCTGAAGCTCCCTATTGGCGAGATTGCCAACATGTTGACAGTGGACGAAACAACGAAAATATGTGAAACTCAACGCCGGTCTGATGCAGGTCATAATCGTTTAATGAGTGAAGACACTTTTCCGCTGGAAAATAAATCAGAACAAGACAAGCAACAGGAAGACCATTTTGATAGAATCCATTTGCCCATTGGATTGTGCTCGCATGGCGAAACTAGTCTTTCTAAAAATCAGCCATGCATAAATGTGGAACCAAATACAATTTCGGAAACGTGTCTCAAGTCCTCAGTTGATAAGGAGTGTCTACACCGGCCTGACTCCTCTTCAGTTCATAAGGTGAACAGTTTATTTTCTGGTTTGCAAATACGCCACTTCTCATCACTTGATGATGAGTGTAGGCGTCAGAAATCTGCAGGGGATGAAATGAATGTTGGTAAACGGAAACACGCGTTGTGCTGTAGTAGAACTCAACGCTATTCACACGCTACGGACGGAATTCGCTGTAACGTTTGTAGTAAGCACAGCAGTAGTTTGAGTAGCACGAAAATACCCTCAAAGGAAATGGTGTATTTGCAACATGTCTCTGTTTCGCCGCTGGTGGCAAATATCAACACAGTAGCAAAGACAACAACAACAACAACAGTAACACCACCAACGACAACGAAGACAATAGTAACAACAACAGCGGCACGTTCAACAACGCCAACAATGACAGCACCAGCTACAGCTATATGTAATAATGTTTCGAAAAATTATACAATCAACACTGTGGAATGCTGTCACATATCCGAACTAAATAGATCCACCACTTATCCGAAAATGGCTTCTTCAGACATTCACATTAGTAGCGTGTCTACCTGCAACAATCGATTTACTTCCTGTCAGAATGATATTCAGCATTGTAACAACTACATCCATTGCACTTCATGTGGCAGTAAGATTGACCGAGCTCGACAACTGTTTGCCGAATGTCGGCACTGCGTTAAGAAGAATCACTGTTTAAGCGACAACGTCTGTTCGGTGTTTGTTAACGAAAAATGCAGCTCGTCGCCGGGGTCCTCTCACTTCCCCCACGCAACTTGTAAGCCGATGCATGTGCCTTGGATTCTCGGCGACGCAGCCAGCAGAAAGCAGCCCTTTTCGTTTTCGAATGTACGAATAAGTTTTATCAGCAAATTTTATTATCCTTCAGAAATAAAAAGAGATATTACAGCAATTGTTTATTGTAAGAGTTCATTATTATTACAAATGAATGCTTAAGCATTCTCTCTCTCTCACACACAAATATATATATATATATACCGAAATATATAGTCGTTAAAGGGCGTAATACCGGCTCCTACTGGTGAGTCACCAGTAAGCATGAAACGAATGTACACGAGATTATACTTTCCGTTCATGCTGCCTTTGTTTATCCTTCTGGTCATGAATGAATTAATGAATGATAGTTTTCTGAGTTTGGATTAGATATGTGCCACGTGTTGATGGTTTTGAATTGTATCGGCGAGCTAATAAATGTGTCTGATAATATCACTTTTTTCTGTATTTATTATATGCAGTTATTCGTTTAGTGTTAGCTAGTTACCCACCTGGGCTAGGCACACCGTCTGTTTGAAGAAAGTGTGCATTTTTTTCTCGCGCATATATATATATATATATATATATATATAGTATTAATCGATCCACTTAACCAATGCTCGTCTAATTATATAATTATTCTTTTGAAATGCGAGCTTTAATGAAATTCATTGTACCCTTTTTATGTGCAAAACCAAAAAGAAATTTTATCAGATATAAGAAAATTTTCTTTCGCATGGTCTTCTCAAATATCTACTCATGAACTTATCTTTATATATAAATTGGAAAGCAAAACAAGATAGAAATAGGTGAACAAAGCGAGTGTGAAAAATCGAAACCAATCAAATTGCGTGCGTCACATCCAGTTCAAACTCAATGCTTGTACGTGCTTCTTCTGCTTACATAAATCCGGCTGCAATTTGTTTATCCATAAGGCTTCGTATGTGGCTAGCTCCCTTTTGTTTCTGCATTTAGTAATTACTTTGAATGCTACGTATAGAGAACATACGTGCATTGTTTCGATGATGTGTTGCGCAATAGCAGACGTGTATTCACCATTTGATTAAAAACAGGCGTTCAAGTTGCAATGTTCTCTCATTCGAGTAATTAACCGTCTGGTCGATCGGCCTACGTAAGTTGATCGACAACTTGCGCATGTGTATTGGTAAATAATATTTGATATCGACATTAACGGCTGTTTCTCTTTGATTGCCGGTAAAAACAAGTGTGGTACCCTAAATAACATTCGTAGTTTGGCTGCATTAAATGTGCGTGTTAATGCTGCTTCAACTTTCTTTTGTGCCATTCAGGAAACTGCATCCCCCTTAAATGGGATGTTTAGGTAGACTGTTTTCTTCTCTGGCCCATAATACGTCTGTTTCTGGATAATTCCCCTTTTAATAATTGATTCAATTAATTGTCTGGGATAGCCATTAGACATTAAATAGTTAATTGCTTTATTCTATTCATTTTCTTTATAATCTTAACTAACCAACCTATCAATTCTTGAAAAGCAACCACGAACTGTTGATAATTTATATTGAAATGGCACAAAACTGCTGTAATGCAAATACTGTGCAGACTATGTTGGTTTATAGTAAATTGTTCTGTTTAATTTACCATTAGTTTCTTCCTTTAATAGTGCATCTAGGAAAGGCAGACAGTCATCTTTCTCGTGTTCTGACGTGAAGCCAATATTCTTATGTGCTTCGTCGAAACATTGAAGCAATTTTCGTGATTGCGATCTGTTCTTAAGTACAAGAAATATATCATCTACGTACCGTATATATTGAGCACATTTACTTATGTCACTATTTAATGATGTATTTTCTAGGTGCCCTAGAAAAATCTCAGCCATAAACCTACATGGTCTGCACAGTATTTGCATTACAGCAGTTTTGTGCCATTTCAATATAAATTATCAACAGTTCGTGGTTGTTTTTCAAGAATTGACAGGTTGGTTAGTCAAGATTCTAAAGAAAATGAATGTAATAAAGCAATTAGCGATTTAATGTCTAATGGCTATCCCAGACAATTAATTGAATCAATTATTAAAAGGGGAGTTAACCAGAAACAGACGTATTATGGGCCAGAAAAGAAAATGGTCTACCTGAACATCCCATCTAAAGGGGATGCAGTTTCCCGAATGGCACAAAAGAAAGTTGAAGCAGCATTGACACGCACATTTAATGCAGCCAAACTACGAGTGTTATTTAGGTTAACACACTTGCCTTTACCTGCAATCAAAGAGAAACCACCGTTATTGTCGATATTTAATATTATTTACCAATATACATGCGCAAGTTGTCGATCAACTTACAAGGGCCGATCGACCAGACGGTTAATTACTCGAATGAGAGAACATTACAACTTGAACGCCTGTTTTAAATCAAATGGTGAATACACGTCTGCTATTGCGCAACACATCATCGATACATCGCAGGTATGTTCTCCAGACGTAGCATTCATTAATAAATGCAAAAACAAAAGGGAGCTAGCCACATACGAAGTCTTATGGATAAACAAATTGCAGCCGGATTTATGTAAGCAGAAGAAGCACGTAGAAGCATTGAGCTTGAACTGGTTTTTTTTTTTTTTTTTTTTTTTTTTTTTTTTTTTTTTTTTTTTTTTTTTTTTTTTTTTTTTTTTTTTTTTTTTTTTTTTTTTTTTTTTTTTTTTTTTTTTTTTTTTGCTTGTCTGTTTACTTTGTTGCGACATTGTCCTTACACTACACACAATTTTCAGTTTTATACTAGCTAATGTTTCTTGGTAACGTCTCCTTTAAGTTGAGCCTATATGCCATTTCTGTAGACTTGAAGTTCCAACTAACCATCCACAATCTGTCAATATAGTACAGACACCACAGAAGCAGACGTGCCCAGGTTCAAGCTCTGACCACGGCAAATTCTGGACATTACGTGATGAGTTCCCAATATAGACGAAACCGGTCTACTGGATGTATTGCCTTTTCTTCAATATGCAATGCTTAGTTTATACTGGCATATGTATGTACATAATGGGTGCACCTTTGACTAATTAAATTGCTTTCACCGCCCGTGCAACCAATGTTCGTTTAATTATCGAAATGTCGAAATTCAATACCACTTCCGCCTTCTAGCATGGTGCTTGTTTAAAAATGAAAGATTGGGGGTGGTTTGTGGGAGCTTTAGTAATAAATGAATGTCATATAGGCTCCATTTTAAGGAAAGGATAACCAAGAAGTATTCGTTTGTATAAAACTGCAAATAGTCTGTTGTGTGCGACATGGCGGGTCTGTGGATGAGCAATAAATTCCAGTGAACGTGCCCAGGTTCTAACCCTGTCCGTAGAAAATTTTGAAAATACATGAAAGATTTTAAATAAGGACGTAACTGGTCTACTGGATAAATTGGTTATTCGACATTATACAATGCTTAATTTATGCTGACAAATGTATTTATATAATGGAAATGCTGATTATATGAAGATTGCATACTTGATTGTAATAGTTGTTATCACGGCCCGCGCAACAAACGATCATTTTGGGTTCAAATAACAGGCGGGAAGCAGATGTGCCGCGAAGCGAGAAAGATTACAATTTTTGCATTATAACACAGACTTTACGTTTACTAGAAAAACGCACAGCCGGACAATGCAGAACTCAATTATCAAAATGGCATTGACATATAAACGAGGGACAAATGTGCACACTTTCCTTAAACAGACAGCATGCCTAGCCCAAATATGCAACTAGCCGAGTCTAAACGAATGTTCAGACATTATAAACCTGGAAAATAAGTTGCATTATCGGACGCATTTAATTGCTCGCCAATACAAATCACAAGACATCGTCAAATGTGACATAGGTAACACCACATCAGCAAACTTCCATTCATTTGTTCCGGAAATCTAATTACTCTCAATATATGATTAAAGTTTTTGTGTAATTAAGCTTATACGAGATAGTTTTCTCTAGATCTTACCAAAAATATCCGCAATTAAATTTACCTTCATCCATCCATTGTGCGTTTTTATTCCTACTGAATAACTAATAAGCTTCTACTGCGGAATGTATTATATATATATATATATATATATTATATATATATCATATATACAAATATATGTATCTTTATATATATATATATATATATATATATATATATATATATATTTAAAAGCAACATTTTACGTTCCCCTATAAAGACAAGTACCTTTAGATGACAATAAATGTATATTCTATACAGCAACTTTACTATCTATTTATTTCAATATATACGGAGTCTATTCCTCAAGTTCATAATTAACTCCGGTTCATTCGCTTCCCATTTTCTGACCTTAGAAAAGACTTTATTACATATTGGGCCTAATTATTTTTCTACCGATCTTACATTCAGTACGTAATTCCTAGATTTTATTTCAATCCACTTTCTAATTATTCTAGTCACTCTGTTGCGGTTGCATAACGCGATGCGTTTGCATCCATCCTAGTCTATTTCATGACCTGTTTCCCTTAAATTTTTAATTAGATCATATCTTTGATTTTGTACGTATTTGCATGCCATTTTTTGTTCTCCTCAACGCATCTTTATCGGGCACATGATTTCGCCCAAAAACCTGGGCTTACAATCTTTTCACGGTATCTCATATACTTCTGATATGTTGAGGAGCTACATTTTTTGGTAGGTATTTTATTGCTTATAGTAAGTGATTGACTTAAGACTGTTTTGATATTTTTTTTAGCTGCTCAATTTTATATACAGGTAATACCATAATTTTGTGTTCTTCTAGTTCTGTTTCCTTGTTTACTTGGTTTATTATTTTACCTTTAAATCTCAACAGCATCCCCTTCATTAAATTCTATATTATAATTATCGGATTGCCGTTTCTTTTAAATATTTACTTTAGTCTCATCAATTACTTATCTCTAAATTTCAAATACATTGTTTTAAGATTCCTTAATATCATGAATTTAAGAATGCCTGGTATTATTCCTAATGGTTGAAATTGAGGAGGATTCACCAGTAAGTACCTTTACCAAAAATATCTCTTTCTAATGTTGGTCCGTTCCGCTTTATTTTGACACATAGAAAGGATAATTCATCATTATTCTCTTTTTTAATCTTAATTTTAATTCTCCTAACTGGTTGGCTAACTCGAGAAATTTATCTAACTCATTATCACCATGATTCCAAATAAAAAAATATCATCTCATTGTATTTAACCAGTCGTCGAACAACATAACAAAACTACCGCCAGCGACTGGCGGTATTTTTGTCATGTTTTTCGACGACTGGTTAAATACAATTGGATTGGTGTTTACTTCAAGCTCGCAAACTTGATTTACAAGAATTGTTACCACCACCGGCACAATAAATTATTGTTTAATTGTACTGCCTATATATATGTGTGTGTGGTGAAATCTGCCAAAAAGTTAATGTTCGTGACTGCATAGAAATTGTGCATCCGAAATTTCCAGTCAAGTACAATGTATGCGAGACTACTGGATGTGAGATCCGCATATCTAATTTTGCTTTCCATATATATGCAATGCGGTTTGATTCTCGCTAGTCAGTTTGCCGTCATACTCTGATGATGAACATGGAAGGTCGAAACGCGGCAGTGCGTGCGACTGGCGGTAGTTTTGATATGTTGTTCGAAGACTGGTTAAATATAATGGGATTGGTGTTTACTTCAAGCGCGCAAACTTGATTTAAAGAATTGTGAACAACATTTGATTAGCTGCATGGAACACAGATTATACTTAAGTAACACTAACTTCAGATATAGTGTAAGGCATTGCGACACGTGTTGTCCTCCAGCCCCCGATCAACGTTCAATTCAAATAGATCGTGTAGCAATTAGCTATAGAACGCGTGGTCGTATCCAGGATTGTCGTTTGTCTTTTAACACTTATGTCGGCTCGGAGCATATACTAATTCGATGCAGATTTTCGCTCAAGTTTTCCGCTGAAATAAATAAGAACAAACTTCAAATAGATTTAAGAGAACTCGAACAAGCTTCCTTCCGACAAAGGTATGAAAATATTCTAAAGTCAGAGCTAACTGGTTCTGATGGCGAAAATTAGAATTTACTTGGTATTAAGATAGGTTCTACGATAAATAATGCAGGTACCACTGTATGTAACGTTTTATACTCCCATATAAATTGGCGTAGGTTTTCTGTAAAATCTATGGAGATTCTTGAAACTAGGCGCCAAATTTCAGCTAGCTCGGTTCATACTAATACTCGTATAGTCTGAAAGTCTAACTTGAATTCTTTTGGAACAGAACTTCTGAAGGAATGGGAGAAGCATTCACATTATGTAATAGTCGATGTTTGTTCAAACTTATTTGTGCAACAAGTCCGATAAATTTAGAAACTATCAAACTATAAATGATAGTAAAAAATATCTCATAATTGGTGGAATAAGTCAATTGTCTTTGGCAACTGCGTCAGTCCCGATCCAGAAATTTTGCTTATATCAGCAATATGGAATGTTAGTCTCGAACAACCACCAGAGTTAGAAATACGTGATGCAATCCTATCTCTTAAACATAGCAAAGCTACAGGTCCCGATGATTTTCTTCCAAGCCTATTTAAGAATTGTAGCGGCATAATTTTTGGAGCATGGAATAACCATTTTTGAATTATATTGAATGAGGAGACCGTGCCACTTGCTTGGAATGAACCGACCATCACTCCTATCTTCAAAAACGGCAATTGTTATTCGTATGTAATCATCGTGTTATAAGCATAAGCATGCGAGTGGTGAGGGGACACCACTTGTACCAAATTCCCAAGAAACTCCATGAAATATGGAGCCGGCTTATCCTCCAAAAGGAGTCAGCCGCAGTAAAGTAAAGTAAGTTATAAGCATGACTGTAGCTTTTTTGCCTCGACTCTCGTACGCCGTCTTAGCGCTACGTGTGAAGCACATATTGGAGATGAATAGACCGGATTCCAGTCAGGACGAGGTTTTGTGGATAATATTTTTGCCTTAAGGTTAATTCTTAAACAGCAACATGTATTTCGCCGTCCCACTATAGCTGTCTTTTCAGACTTCAAGGGTGCATTTGACTCAGAGGGTCACATTGTTCTATTCGATAATCTGTCGAAAGGTAGTTTGCCCACCAAATTAGTAAATTTTATACTCGCTCTCGACACAGACATTTCTGGCTACGAGAACATCTACAACGAATTAACTTCATTCAACTTATCTGCCAGCAGTGGTGCTCTTCGAGGCTGTCTACTTTACTCATTTTTCGGTAATTTTGTAAGAGATGATGTTGTCAACAACTCCTTAATTCGTAAAGGAAGCATGTGTCTTTGTTCACCAATGCGGTGGATTAATCAAACGTGACTATGCAGACGATATGGTATTATTATTTGACAATGGAGTTTCTGCTTAAGTCACCTTGAGTATATTAGTTGTCGTTTTTCCGTATTTCTGTATGAAATTCCCACCTAAATATAGGATGGCTTTACAGAATCACCCACCACCCAAACTTTTCGACCACAGATTGAACATCTGGACATAGTTAACAGGTTTACATACCTTGACAGCTTTATCAATATTTCAGGCAATATGTCTGACGAAGTGAATATCAGAATCGTGAAAGCTAGAGTAGCTTCCTTCAACCTTTAACATTAATGAAGATAGGCGAATATTTCATTCTGATTTAAAAGTCTTGTTTACAGTGCGTATGCACGCGAAGCTTTATTATGCGCTACTGAGACTTGGCCTCGTAAAGTTGAATATTTTAGACGCTTACAGACATTCGGCCATAGTTACTATTAATCCAGGTATATACATTTGTCAGTATAAACTAGTTATTGTATAGTGTGGAAAAAGCAATTCATCCAGTAGACCGGTTTCGTCCTAAATTGGGAACTCATCACGTACTGGCCAGAATTTGCCGCGGTCAGGGCTCGAACCTGGGTACGTCTGCTTCGGAAACTGTGGCTCTAATCACTGAGCCACCCTGGCACACGCTACACACAATTGTCAGTTATAGAATAACTAAGGTTTCTTGATTAGCCTTTCCTTCAGGTATCTGTTCGATAATGACAGATTGGGGATGGTTAGTTGGAACTTTGGGACTAAATGGATGCTATAGCGGCTCTATCTAAAGGAAAGGCTAGCCAAGACACATTAGTTATAAAATATAACAAAATTGTGTGTAGTGTGCGGCAGGATGGCTCGAAATGGTTAGAACAGATTCAAAACAGACGATTCGAGCCCTGAATGCGAAGAATTCTGATGAAATAAGTTAATGGGAAGGTGAAGAGCTGGGTATTGTCTGTTCCATGAGCGAACTGTGGTTAAACGGTCAGTGTTCATCCAGTTCGCTTAAACAAGGTGAATAGCTATTGACAGGGCGAAACAGCTAAAGATCGTTGTTCAGTTGAATGTAGTTATGCCAGATATTCCACGTTGGTTGGAAACCCTGCGCGATATGGCATCGAGTCGAGCTCAGTGGATGTCTTGTTGCTGATTTCTAGTGGAATCATCTTCGTGATTTGTTTTCTGAATTGGGCAGAATTAGCTGCGAAGTTTTGTTGATTGTAGCACATAATACATTGTACCATCTTATTTTCAACCACTCCTCGAACAACTATGTAGTCGGTAAAGGGCGTATTATTGGCTCCTGCTGATAAGTCGCCAGTAAGCACGAAACGAATATGCACGAGATTATACGTTCCGTTCATGCTGTCTTTGGTTTATCCTTCTGGTCATTTGTGAATCAATTTTGCTAGTTGCGCAACACCTAATACACAATTGCATATATATTGTTTCCCCGCGACAAACAGTATACATTTAATTGAATGATGTCATGATTATCGCGAAATGTGATAACATATCGATCAAGGACAGAGTGTATGGATCTCTCGGAGTAACAAGTATTCGGAAATATTTGTAATTCTCAATTTTAGTGAAATTGAGTATGTTGTTACTATGTACTATTTCGGTAACCATAGTTTTGGTACCTTTTATAGACTTTATATATATATATATATATATATATATATATATATATATATCAGGAAAGCTAAAGATAGGCGGCTATGAACCATAATAGTCGGAAATACATTGTACTTTATCAAATCAAGGTCGCGAGCTTGAAGTAAACGCCAATCCCATTGTATTTAATTAATCGCAATACGTCAAATAGCTAACATGATACTCATCAGGGTACAACGGAAAACTGACTAGTGGGGATCAAACCTCACTGCGTATATATGCAAAGCAAAATTATACATGCAGCTTTCACCTCTTGCAACCTCGCATACATTGTACATGACTGGAAATGTCGGCTGAAGAATTTAAATGCAATCAGACACATTAACTTTTCCAGCTCTCACTACATGTATATAGGTTATGCGATTAAACAAACATTGGTGTTTATTTCAAGCTCACAAATTTGATATGAAGAAGTGGTATCAGCGCTCACGCATTGTCGATTTTTTAAAGATTGTTTGTTATTGTTTAAGACATATTTGAATGCATGTTTTATTAAATGTTACTTAAATAGAGCTTGCGAATATGAAATGTGCACTAACGAATGTTCTCTTGAAACAGTCTTAATGTACCGCCGGTTATACGAGCTGATGTGATTCGACAATCCATAATCAACTAAAGTACTTGCCGGTACACTGACTGATGTGGTTTAAAACATAACAAGACTGCACCATTTTGAAATATTTTGTTAAATCCGGTAGTCTTTTAAAACTTTGGCATCTATCTGACGATGAACCGATCATGGGGTACTTTTAATTTCTGCTTAATTCATGTATTCACACGATTCCAGATTTTGTCGCATTTACAAATAGCTCAATGTACGATATTAACAATGTTTTTATAAATAATTATACGCTTGTCTGTTAAATAAAAATAGACTCCGAAGTCTGCCTGTTCGAAAGGCTTTAACCGTGATGGTGGATGGAATCAGTTATACGTTGGCGAAACGCACGTTAATCAGCTGTTGAAGAAGCCGAAGTCTCCGCTTCAGTATGCTGAACTCGATTTCTCAAAGCATCATTATCCTTCGTCACAAGCGGCTAGAAGAATGGATGAGTCACCTCATCTTCCACCCAAAGGAAGCCATCTAGTCGATCAGCACGACAACGGCAATGATATAAAACTGGAGGTAAGGAAATATTTGCTCAATTGCTTTTCTCTTGAAATGTTCGGATTTTGGCTTTCGCGGGTTACTTGGAATTTACAAGAAACAATTAAAATAACGATTATAATTATAATGGACGAAAAACAGATCCTGAGTTCCGGCCGTAGTTATTGTGTTCATTGATGCATATTAGCATAAAAATTGCATTCCAAACGGGAATGTTGTTCTATATACACTATATACTATATATATATATATATATATATATATACATATGAAACAAATAACGACAAGTAAATGTAAGCTCGGTTTCTTATTTGAGTTAAAGTTCTTCATTCGCACTTATAAGGTACTATGTAGATTTAATTAAGGCTCATTATTCCATAAAATCTACAAAGAAAACTGACAAACTAATGGCTAATTAAGACTAAGGCGCTTATTGTACACAGCACATTATTATCAAAGAATTAAGCAATTGTTCTTTCTAGGAGAATTGGCGCGCAGTTCGCACCGGTCTAAACTACAGGTCAATTGAAAAAATCCGATATACTTGGCGTATTCCAGAATTGAGCAGTTAAAAGAAGATGAAATAGTGTTGTGGGAAAAATTCGGCTGTGTATCTTATTTAATTAAACGAACACTGATTGCGTGGGCGGTGCTACGAATTACTTTTAATCAAGGTTGCGATCTTGATATAAACACCTGACCCATTAATTACATATATTTGTCAGTAAAAACTAAGTATTGCATAGTGTGGAAAAGACAATTCATCCAGTAGACCGGTTCGTCATTATTGGGGACTCATCACCAGAATTTGCTGCGGTCAGATCTTGTACCTGGGCACGTATGCTTCGGAATCTGGTGCTCTAACCACTGAGCCACCCTGCCGCACACTATACAATTTTCAGTTATATACTAACTAATGTTTCTTGGTTAGCCTTTCCTTTAGGTAGAGCTTATATAGCATCCCTTAGCCCTAAAGTTCCAACTAACCATCCCCAATCTGACCTCATAGAACATATACCACGTTACATATGGAAATAGTATTGCAATGAACATTTATATAATTAAACCAACATTGGTAGCGCGGGCGGTGATAGCAATTGGTTTTAATCACGATTGCATTCTTGATATAAACACCTAATCCATTATTTACGTACATTTGTCAGTAAAAAGCACCCGATTGCGAAGCAGACGTGCCCAGTTTCGAGCCCTGGCGCGGCGAATTCTGGACAGTACGTGATGAGTTCTCAATAAGAACAAAATCGGTTCATTGAATGAATTGCCTTTTCCACACTATGCAATACTTAGTTTATACTGGCAAATGTACGCAAATAATATATCTTATGCGTTGGACGCGCGTAGTCTTTTTTGCAAGTATTCAATTTCTGATGCTCTTACCAACTGTTATGAAGAAAGACAACAAAAGAATATTGAAAAAATTAGAAAATTATATAAAACCTAGAGTTTTTTTGTGGTTTTATTACCAACTGATTTTGATAAACGTGTGCTTAACCTATCACAAATACAAATCGATCAGATAACAATAGATGATCTATAAATAGGTAGAAATAATGTAATTTATCCTCCAGATGAAAGCGGTTTTTGGTGTTGAGGCGGAATTGAATTTGCTATCAGAACAAACAGTCAACTTAGAACCTATAAGCACTGATTATAAAAATTGGTTTATAGCTATTTTAGTTGATCAGGCTTCAAATCTGAAATCGTTCAATTGAGCAGAATAACATGCATTGACAAAGAAACATTTAAATACGGTTTAAGGCATCAGCAGAAATGCAGACATCATAATACTTCGCGATGTTAAAGGAAAGGGCGTTGTTGGAAACGACAAATCAGACAATATGCGATAGAGCGTGTTGAATGGCAATACAAAATTCACGCTTCGGTAAGGTATAACAAATGAAATGAGCAAAGTTGAGCTTAAAGTACTAAATGCGATTAAAATCATAACCGATACCAGTTGGATCATCTACACAAACAATATACGTACTATCAAAACACAAAATAGGAGATTTTACCGTCCTATTTTCTCACATTCCTCACCGTAATATATAGTGGGTAAAGAGCGTAATACCGGCTCCACTGAGTCGCAGTAGCTTCGGTCGTCATGGTGCGTAGATTATACGACAGTGTATTGCGATTTTGGACATCCTTCGGTCATGGCCCCCAACTTGTAATGGTGCGCCTCTCACCGTTGCATATTTTAGTGGCATATATATATATATATATATATATATATATATATATATATTAGTTCTCCACCACAAACAGTATCTAACTGTTATATATTAATAATAGTAAAAGATTATGGTATATTTTGATGCTACATCTTTTTTTTGTAAATGCTCCAATTGAATAAACCATTGACATTATAGTTCAAGCGGTCGAACAAATTATATTACCATCCTCGGTCCCAGGTCAAATTCTACACAAGCTTACCTTGCTTTGAATGAAATATTTACGGTTTCGCTTTATTAGAAGCATCCATAAACAAGTTGTTGGTGTTGCGTTACGTTGTTGATATTTTTCTGGTTCTTAAAAACCTACTTCAAAGTTTTAATAAACAGCCTCAAATTATCATGAGAACAACGATTTTCTGTCTTTATTGGATGTACCACTAAAGAAAGTGGCTGATGAAAAATTAAATAGAGAAATTTATTATAAACCAACCTGATTTGCACAGTATATACATTATGACCATTTCGTGCCTTTTAAATATACATTATCAACAGTTAGCGGTTCTTTTCACAAATTGACAGATAGGATAGTCCAGATTTAAAAAAGTGACAAATATTCTAAGGCAATGACCTATCTAATGCCTAATAGTATCGTAGACAATTGACCCAGACAACTGTTAAAAGGGAAAATATTAATAATTAGACATTTTTAGGACCAGAATGGAATGCAACTTACCTGAACATCCCATTTAAGGGGGACACTGCTTCCCTCACAGCACAGAAAAAATTTAAAACATCTTTAGCGCACACATTTAATGCAGCTAAACATCCAGTGTTATTTAAGACAACACTTTGCTTTTACTGACAATTAGAGCGAAAGAGCCGTTAATGTCGACATCAAATATTATTTAACATTATACATGCACAGGTTATTGACCAACTTGTGTAGGCTGATCGAAAAGACGATTAATTACCAAAAAGAAACTTAAACGCCTGCCTAAAATTTAATGCGGAACACACGTGTGCAATTGCGCAATATGTCGTTGAGTTGTCGCACTGATGTTCTCCAGATGTTGAATTTATAATAATTGCTAAATCCAACAAAAGAAATGATTTAATCAAATATGAAGCTGTGTTGATAAACAAACTGCAGCCCGATTTATACCAAAACAAACAGCTTGCACGGGCATTGAGTCGGCATTCGAGATAACGTAAGCAACTAATTTCGATCGAATGGAATTGCGGTTTGATGATTCGAAATTGTGGAATGATCGATAATGATGATTTCAATGTTCCGACTTGGCAACAACAGTACTAGTACCATGTAACTTTTAGATTCTATAATGTTGGTATCGGATACTGATATAATAGCCATAATGTTGGTATCCTTTACAGGTTCGGTATTCATATATTATATAGAGTGAGTTAGCGTCGAAGTCGTATTGTCGAGACTTTATATGATGCTAGCTTCACTATTGCAGGTTTGCACATTCGTCTAGGAGATTATACCGTCCTATTATCCCACATTCCACACCAAAATATATAGTGGTTAAATGACGTAATACCGGCTCTTAATGCTCGTAACTGCATAAACATTATGCAGTCGGCATTTACAGTCAAGTTTTATATATGCGAGACTTCTAAGGATGAGAATCACATCTCTAATTTTACTTTCAATATACATATGCATTGCGGTTTGATTCTAGCTAGTCGGCTTTCCGTCGTACTCTGATGATGATCACGGTAAGAAGATACGCGTCAGTACGTGTAACGGACGGTGGTTTTGCTGTGTTGTTCTACGAATGGTTAAATACAATGTGATAAGTTTTTACTTCAAGCTCGCAAACTGTTTTGTTCTTGTAACTGGCAAAATTTATCTTTGCAAATAGAAAGCGTACTATGAAATTTATTAAAACTCATATTGCAATATATATATATATATATATATATATATATATATGTTGTGAGTGTGCATTTAAAACTAATTGAGGAGTGCCCAATAATAAATAAATTGGTCTAGTTGATTAATTGCATCTGATATCTGATTCAGTAGTTGAGTTATACCGACAAAAATATGGATCTATATTTCTAACGTGTCTTAAAAGGTAAATAGTTGATTTTGAGCTACTTGATCTGATTGTCAAATTCAATCTTGTTGACTAAACATTTTTTCGCTTATCCACTTGCTTGCGACTTTATGCTAGCAGTCAGCAAATTTTTTTATCAATTCATTAATTATAGAAATCATTCCTATTAAGTAAATTTATCGAAGCTCACATTTATTCTTGTTCACGAATGCATTTTGTAAAGTTTTATTTTAACTCATCTGAATAATCTAAAAGAATAAGTAAACGCAAATTTTTATTTTGGATAGGCTAATTTCTCTAGGCACTCGACTATTTAGATGGCTAAATATTCATTTTTATTTATTGCAAAATTTATGACATCACATTTATGGAGGAAAACTAAATAAGTGTATATTTCATAGATGTCTTCTAGACGTGAATGAGACCAAAAGAAGGATTAAGATTTAAAATATTCATCTTTTTATTACGTCGTTTTTGCGTATTCTGCAAATAAATCAATAAAAATTCTTGCATAATAAAATGAAATGGCGAGTTAATTCTTCATACCATCGCTGACATTTACATAATCTCTTCATTTAATCGAGCTTGCGAGATTGAAGTAAACACCAATCCGATTGTATTTAACCAGTCGTCGAACAACATAGCAAAACTACCGCCATAATCTCTATGATTTCAGACCTGTTATTCTACATTTTAATTTTCGTGTTTTTAAATACAAATTTCTATTTGCGGTTTATAAATATGATTATATATATATATATATATATATATATATGATGTCCATTCCTTTTAATTTAACACAGTATTCTTATAATTGGGAAAACACAAATAACAGAGATTGGATAAAGGCCATTTATTTCGTGAATACTAATCATCTCTTATATAATCATACATATTTATACATTTTGGGTTTTCAATTGATTATGCTAGTGGTAACAAATCTGACTCGTTTTTACTGCTGTTTCTTGTTTTGACTAGTTGGTGAGTGTGTATGCGTTTGTGTTTGTGTGTATGCGTGTTTGCATGTGAAGGTCATTCTCGCAGTATTGCGAAGTGATGTCTGAGATCTTGTCATTATTGTTTTGATAGCTTGAGAATTAACCATTTGTGCGCATTGTTCGCTGTTACATATACAAGTGCTATTTTTCCCAGTATAGTTGATCGTTTCACCTCGTTGCGCAACGGCTGAAGTGGAAATAACTGAGGCGCTACGATGACAGAAGTCTCCAAACAATGTGAGCGTTTAACACTGCAATCAACACTGGCGTTGTTACCACGTGAAAACTTTGCGCAACGAGGTGAAACGATCAACTATACCGGGAAAATAGCACTTGTATATGTAACAGTGAACAATGCGCACAAATGGTTAATTCTCAAGTTATCAAAACAATAATGACAAGATCTCAGACATCACTTCGCAATACTGCGAGAACGTGACCGTACATCAAGCACCCATACAGTCACAACTAGTCAAAACAAGAAACAGCAGTAAAAACGGAGTCGGATTTGTTACCACTAGCATAATCAATTGAAGACCCAAAATGTATAAAATATGTATGATTTATATGGTGATTGGTATTCACGAAATCATCATTCTAGAATACCATATACTCTCTATATATATATATATATATCTAGATTTGTCAAAACAATTAACTAGAGTAAACTGGGAAAATTTATCGTTTATATTTAATACGTATTTGCTTATATTTAATTCAACAAACAAGCTCTCATTTTGAATAAATACTTATTTGTAATCAAATGTTATGATAAATTGTTAATCTTCAATTTAAAATTGAATTACAGTACAAGAAATTTGTTTGACGTTTTCGTAGCCATTTCTCTTTCTGTTGATTCCAATTTATTGTGCTATTAGCATGACTTCGGATCTAACATTTCTTCATCCACGTTGATAAATAAAACTTGTGATTGTGGTGATTCAGACATTGGCCAATATGACGGCGATTGTACTGTTGGTCTTTAGCAGAACAGTGTGCCAAATGTAGCGGTTGTTAAATCTAATCAATCTGTGAACCATTCAAACAGCAACCGATCAGGTAAGATTACAGCATCTTATCATAATGAAGCTGGAGACTTGTGCAACGGCTACATTTTCATCGATCAGCGATACACTTTGGCTCTGTCAGAACATGAACAGCAGATTGGAAGTGAACTTTCTACCACCAAACCCAGTGTCGGTGTTAAATCTGTTAACAAAAAAACTGATCACAACGGAGAGACACCGACTAGGCGTCAGTTTCGCTGTATGTTGTCAGATAAACGGAAAAGATCACCAGGACGCAATCTCATCATCATGTCAATGCCGAATTCTCCCGAAATACGCTCTAAGACGAACTACACAGTTTCTGAAACTGTAGGTAACACTTGTTGCACGATTGTGAGACAATTGAGCATTTGGCAAGCATTACCTACTTGCTTTAACATTCTTAAATTCTGCAGAAATTTTATTCCTGTCTTTAAAGCTATTAAGATTTACTCTTTCAATGATTAGCGATATATCTTGCGTTTTAATTTGGCATAATCTTGACTAGTCTTTAAAGATTATTCTGTATAGCTTTTACATTTTTAGTATAATTCAAAGGGACATGATTTTAGGAGATTAAAGTTCATGATTACTAACCAGTAAGCACGAAACGAATGTGCATGAGATTATACTTTCCGTTCATGCTGCCTTTGGTTTATCCTTCTGGTCACAACTGAACTAATTTGTTACTAGGTTCGCAAAACCTAATACATACTTGCATATATATTAGTTCTTCGCAACAAACAGTATTTAACTGTAATATATTGAATTGAATGATGTCATGCTTACCGCGAAATGTGATAACTGATATCGATGAGGCCAGAGTGTATGGTTTAACTGGAGTAACAGGTGTTCGGAAATTGTTGTAATTCTCAATTTGGGTGAACTTTAGCATAAATTTATATCCATCAGGTTGGTATCATGTACCGACTCGGAAACCATAGTGTTAGTATCCGGTACTCATCGATTTCAAAAAAGGTATCAGTTACTAACTCAATGGCCTATAGTGTTAGTATGCTTTACAGACTCGGTATATATATTATATAGTGTGAGTTAGCGTTGAAGTCGTATTGTCGTTGACTTCAGATTATGTTAGCTTCACTATTACAGGTTTACACATTCGTCTGGGAGATTGTACCGTCCTATTATTCCACATTCTTCTACCGAATATATAGTGGTTAAAGGGCGTAATACCGGCTCCTACTGATGAGTCGCCAGTAAGCACGAAACGAATGTGCATGAGATTATACTGTCCGTTCATGCTGCCTTTGGTTTATCCTTCTGGTCACAACTGAACTAATTTGTTACTAGGTTCGCAAAACCTAATACATACTTGCATTATGGCATTTGTTTGTAAACTTATATGAAGCCTGTAATCTGGATATTTTGAGTTTGTAGTCTATAGCCCACATGGCTACAGTTAATATTAAGATTAAAATTTACTATATTTTATTAACTGCAAAGTGTGTATGGAGTTAATGCAAGCAAAGAGAAGGTTAAATTAACTAATAAAATAAGTTTATTTTTGAAAAAGAAGTTTCTTAGTTGTTTTCAAATTGTTGATGTTGGCACAGCTAACTTCGTTGAAAATTTGTACGCGTTTTAATGTTGTAACAGCTAAAACTGGCTTTCTTGGTTATATTTCGATAAAATGTACCGGTTGTTATTTGGCCCACGTTTGTCAACGTCCACAAAAGTCAAGTCACGAACAAAAACTAAGGCTGAGCTGACTACAACGAGCGTAGTTTGGATGTACACAAAAGTCATTATTGATCTAAGCGAAGCATGTTACGCGACGGGGAATAGATTAATTTCCCGGTCCTTCTTGTACCCAACAAACAGTTCCATCCACATTCTTCAATTTTACTCCGGATAGTTTTGCTACCAGTTTCGGTGGCCTTTCTCAACGAAAGCACATCCCACAAACTATTTGAAAACCATTAAGTCAAGTGGTAAATTTAATTTGAACTGTTTCATTTACACGTATTAATAGATCCCTTAAGCATAAATATCATTTCTTTAGGTATATGTGTGTGTACTTATTATTGATTTACATATTTTAAAAATATCGAAACTAATGTAAGCTATATATGTATTGGCGGGTTTCGGCCGTCCTTGTTCATAATCAACAGACGACGGAAGACTAATTAATATTTTATATAAATGGTTTTAAAAAGCTAAAATACGGCTCTCAAAATGACTAGGTTTACATGCATTATCCTTGACGGGAATCTAATTTTTTTTAAACTTTACACACACATAGAATTTCGATTTTAATTAGTCAGTTTACCGTCTGATATTGTTGAGGACCAGGAAAGGATGAAAAGTCAGTCTGCATAATTGCCAGTTATATTTATGCGTGAACTGTTAAAAATTGGGATTAATGTTTATCTCGCAAATCAGTGGGTTTTATCATCACCTGAAAACCAATTATTTGCTAACATAAATATTTATGTTTTTTAGAATTATTAAATGTTATGCACTATTGTGTTTAATTAGCGACATTACGTGCGACAAAATCTATATCCCACTATATTGTGAACTTATAGAATTTATATATTATTTGTTGTGGAAGACTAATATATATGTGCAATTGCGTATCAAGTATTGCGTCTTTTGTAACAAATTAGATCTAACATGAAAAGAATTATATACCACGAAAGAGAATAACTGCTATCAGTTGAGACCAAAGTGTATCCATTTATTAGAGCAAAAGGTGTTCAGAATTGGTTATTGTTTTCGATTTTGGTGAAATTCAGCATATCTTGAAAACCATTAGATTGGAAAGGCTCGTTATCTCGAAAATAAGTGTTGGTACTCTTTACCACTTTGGTAGATATTATGTATAAAGAGTGGGCTTTGAAGTTGTATTTCTAAAGACTTTATATGAAGTTAACTCCATTACTGCTTGAATACACATTCGTATAGGAGATTTTACCGTCTAATTGTCCCACATTTCTTGACCAAATATATCGTGGGTATAGTGCGTAGTACCGGTTCGTACTGAGGATTCGCCAGTATGTACATACAGTTGTCAGAATAAACTAAGTATTTTATAGTTTATAAAGGTCAATTCATCCAGTAGACCGGTTTCGTCTTTATTGGGAACTCATCACGTACTCTCCAGAATTTGCCGCGGAGATGGCTTGAACTTGGGCATGTCTGCTTCGAAATCTGGTGCTCTAACGACGGTGTGCGGCGGGGTAGTGTGTCATCGCCTTCACTGTGAATGTGTCCGCAATTAATGGATGTGTAGCATTTTGCGATACATAGGACTATTTGTTATGTTCTGCTTCAATCCAATTTGATTTTTTTTGGCTTACTTTCTGCACGTTTAAGCAGGGAGTACAAAAGGAACCTCATTATTAATTTGAGCACACCCTAATACGCAGGATTTGTTCACTGGTATACAAATTTGAATGTGTCTGCTACGCTCAGTACATCGGCAGATCAAAAAGAGGCTCGAAACTAGAATAAATCAGCATCTCCCTCAAAAATTATTAAATAGGGGTGCAGCTCCTGCACAAAAATCAGCAATTTGTGAACATGTACTACTCACAAATTACGTTGTTAGTAATAATAATTTTTCAGTTCTGTACAGGGCAAATTCGAAAAAATGCTTCGGGCTTTTGAAGCTATTGCAATAAATAAACTTAACCCATGCTTAAACGTGTAGAAAGTAATTCAAAAAAGAAATCAAATTGAATTGGTACAAAAACATAACACACATGCCTTGAAAAATAACCCATATACCACAAAATGCCACTCACCCATCAATTGCGGACATTCATAATGAAAGCCATGACACACCACATGACGCTACGCAAAGGTAGTCTAAATTTCGTAAAACAAAAACAGGCTTAGCTAAGAGGGGATTGGTTACGACAAATGTACAGTTGGAATTGAATTAGCGAAACGACTAACGAATCCAGGATAATGGCTGTAGATACTGGTAGAATTAATATTTATTAATAAATGCTATCCTATGCATTACGGTTCTTTTCTCTCATATTTAAAAAAATCGGTTAAACTGGCTTTATATATATATATATATATATATATATATATATAAATATATATATTCTTATAATTAGGAAAACAACACAAATAACAAAGTGGATAAGGCCATTTATTTCGTGAATACTAATCATCTCTTATACAATCATACATATTTATACATTTTGGGTTGTCAATTGGTTATGTTATCGGTGACAAATCTGACTCGTTATTACTGCTGTTTCTTGTTTTGACTAGTAGGTGAGTGTGTATGCGTTTGTGTTTGTGTTGTGTATGTGTGTTTGCATGTAAAGGTCATTCTCGCAGTATTGCGAAGTGATGTCTGAGATCTTGTCATTATTGTTTTGATAACTTGAGAGTTAGCCATTTGTGCAAATTGTTCACTGTTATCTATACAAGTGCTATTTTTCCCAGTATAGTTGATCGTTTCACCCCGCTGCGCAAGGGTGCTATTTTCGCTTGGTAACAACGCTAATGTTGATTGTCGTGTTAAACGCTCACACTGTTTGGAGACTTCTGTCATCGTATGCGCCTCTGTTATCTCAACTTCACCTTGTTGCCTCGTATGCGCCTCTGTTATCTCAACTTCACCTTGTTGCCAATCCGATTGTACGTTTGTTGATTCTAGTCGAGGGCCTGTTGGTTCTTGGCTGGATACTAGTAGATTGTTGTTGAATTTTGTTATCCTTGGCCAGTCGATAAGGATATCATGTTGATGAAACTTTTGAATGTTAAGGTCGGGTGCTTGTTGTTTTATGTAAAGTGCTTCGTAGATGAATAATAATTTTTCGGATTTTGCTTTATGTAGAATTGTGAAATAGGTCGAATTGACAGGGTGCCCCGTTGCCAATATATGATCGGAAATAGCTGATTTTCCTGACGGTGGCAAGCCTTTGTTAATCAATTTCTGTGGCAAATGTTGCTGGATTCTGCTTATCAATTGCTTCTTCGTACGTCCGATATATGTGCTACCGCACATACGGCCCATTATGTCAATGATCAACGCTCCACAACATAAACCAGCCAAGTTTCTCTGCAAACTACTTGAACCAATACGGAGCATCATAAACACTAACACTATCAAGGACTCTTTCGAACTAGCAAATGAATTGAAGGGGAAGAACATCCTACAGAATAAGATGGTCTCGCTTGACGTCTCATCCTTATTTACAAACATACCACTGGATAAGACAACGGAGATCTTGTGTGATCTCATCAAAAATGAGATTTTTGACTTCCCTATAGACACCAATGACATCAAAGACCTCATATTAGCATGTACTAAAAACGTGCAATTTACTTTCGAAGGTATATACTACCGCCAGATCAATGGTGTAGCTATGGGAAGCTGCATCGCACCCCTCCTGGCAGATGTATACATGTATCACCTGGAAAAAACGAGTCTGAAAGGTATAATTGACCAGTGCGCATTCTACAAAAGGTATGTAGATGATATCTTGTTGTTCATCTCAGAAGCAGCAGACCCTTCCGAAATCCTCAAACAAGCAAATGGAGTCGATCCAGACATCAAATTCACTCTCGAGGTAGAGAAAGACGACAGTTTCCCATTCCTTGACATCAAACTCACTCGAGAAGCAAACGGAGATTTGACACTGGCCATACATAGAAAATCCACTTTCACTGGACAATACATTCATTACAACAGTAGTGTGCCAAAATCCCACAAAAGAAACTTAGTAAACAACCTAGCGAACAGAATCAGGAAGATCTGCTCTGAACACAAGATTGAGGAAGAACTGGGCTACCTCAGGAATATTTTGCTAATGAACAACTACCCAGAGCGGTTCATTGATGTCAACATTAGACCACGGCAAATTCGTACTAGAGAGGACACCGGCAAGCAGGTTTTCCTAAACTTACCATTTAGAGGCGACATACCAGCCTCAATAATTGCACGGCGGCTGAATAGAATAACTAAGGACAACTTTCCCAGTGTTAAAGTTAATATGACATTCAGTACACAGAGAATCATGAGGTTGGATGCCAAAGATCAATTGCCACTTCTCTCCAAATCATTCATAGTCTATAAATTCTCATGTATGTGCGGTAGCACATATATCGGACGTACGAAGAAGCAATTGATAAGCAGAATCCAGCAACATTTGCCACAGAAATTGATTAACAAAGGCTTGCCACCGTCAGGAAAATCAGCTATTTCCGATCATATATTGGCAACGGGGCACCCTGTCAATTCGACCTATTTCACAATTCTACATAAAGCAAAATCCGAAAAATTATTATTCATCTACGAAGCACTTTACATAAAACAACAAGCACCCGACCTTAACATTCAAAAGTTTCATCAACATGATATCCTTATCGACTGGCCAAGGATAACAAAATTCAACAACAATCTACTAGTATCCAGCCAAGAACCAACAGGCCCTCGACTAGAATCAACAAACGTACAATCGGATTGGCAACAAGGTGAAGTTGAGATAACAGAGGCGCATACGAGGCAACAAGGTGAAGTTGAGATAACAGAGGCGCATACGATGACAGAAGTCTCCAAACAGTGTGAGCGTTTAACACGACAATCGACATTAGCGTTGTTACCAAGCGAAAATAGCACCCTTGCGCAGCGGGGTGAAACGATCAACTATACTGGGAAAAATAGCACTTGTATAGATAACAGTGAACAATTTGCACAAATGGCTAACTCTCAAGTTATCAAAACAATAATGACAAGATCTCAGACATCACTTCGCAATACTGCGAGAATGACCTTTACATGCAAACACACATACACAACACAAACACAAACGCATACACACTCACCTACTAGTCAAAACAAGAAACAGCAGTAATAACGAGTCAGATTTGTCACCGATAACATAACCAATTGACAACCCAAAATGTATAAATATGTATGATTGTATAAGAGATGATTAGTATTCACGAAATAAATGGCCTTATCCACTTTGTTATTTGTGTTGTTTTCCTAATTATAAGAATACTGTGTTAATTAAAAGGGCATGGATATAATAAAGATATATATATATATATATATATATATATATATATATATATATATATATATATATATATAGCTTTATTATGTCAATTGCCTTCAAATATTACACAGTATATTCCAGAATTAGGAAGAAGAAACACATAAATAACAAATTTTTTAACGTCCATGCAAGCTAATATAAATCTTAATTTCGTCATCTCATGTTGAACACATTGCCAGCAGTTAAGGTGAAGCCAATGTTAATATCGACCTCACAAATTGTTCACCAATTTGCACGTGCACGTTCCGGATTAGGCCACGTAGGCCGATCGACCATAATGTTAATTCCAAATTAAACACCTATTGAATATTCAATAGTTAATGCACGAGTGCAATTGCAAAACTTATCGCCCGCACCTCAAAAGTATGTGCTTTCAACGCAACCTTTAAGATAGAAACTCAATGTAAAAACATCAATCAAGTAGCCATACACAAAGAGTTTGACTAAACAGAAATTAGCACAATTTTTGGAAGCAGAAAAAGCATATTCAGGAATTGAGCTTGAGCAAGAGGTGATGCTCAAAACGGATTGGTTGTTCACTTATTTTACACTTCATGTTTTTATTCTCTGTTTTGATTTTCCTTTCAATATATATATATATATATATATATATATATATATATATATATTATATTCGGTGTGTATGCGTGTTTGTGCGTTCAATTGTGGATTCTTGAGGAGAAAATTAGAAAAACGATTCTTTTAACGTTTTACATTTATCTCTATCCTCGCACATGGATAGGGCGCTGCAAATTTTATGAAAGTTCGCATTAAAAATAAATTTTAAATAAACAAACCAATTAATTGAAAAATAAGAGTGCAATTTTGTCAAATTTAACAACAATGCGCGTAGGATAATTAATCTTTAAATGCGGAAAACCTTTACTATTTGAAATTCATTTTTTAAATGCTTTTAAAAATGAAGAGTAGCGATTTCGCTTTATCATATCAAATGATTTACTGCGTGAGTAAATGAAATAAATTACTCAGTGCAAAAAAATTTGTCTTTGCTTGCACTGATCTAAACAACGTTGATTTGTTGAAATCACTTGCAAAAAGTGAAGAATACTAATTTACCTAGTCATTATTAGAATTGCAAATTGATTTTTTGACATGTCACAATTTCGACATGATAAAACCCGTTTGGTTATCGACATACGTGCAACATTAGTCGTAATTTACATCGACCAAGTTGTTAGGTGCTGTGACAAGCGTGAATTCAATCTACTTCTACATTTGTCGACAAATGATTATCTATTATTATAATCAAAGATGCGGTCTTGATATAAACACCTGACCCATTAATTACTTACATATGTCAGTATAAACTAAGAATTGTATAGTGTAGAAAAGGCAATTCATCCAGTAGACCGGTTTCGTCCTTATTGGGAACTCATCAAGTACTGGCCAGAATTTGCCGCGGACAGGATACGAACCTGGGCACGTCTGCTTCGGAATCTGGTGCTCTAACCACTGAGCTATCCTGCCGCACACTACACTACACACAATTTTCAGTTATATACTAACTAATGTAACTTGGTTAGTCAATTTTTCCTTTAGGTGGAGCTCATATGGCATCCATTTAGACCCAAAGTTCCAACTAACCGTGCCCAGGTTCGAGTCATGTCCGCAGCAAACTCTGGCGAGGACATGATGAGTTCCCAATAAGGACAAAACTGGTCTACTGGATAAATTGCTTTTTCTACACTATACAATTCTCAGTTTATATTGACATATGTAAGTAATTAATGGGTCAGGTGTTTATATCAAGACCGCAACCTTGATTATAATAATTGTTATCACCACCCGCGCAACCAATGTTCGTTTAATTATATAAATGTTCATTTCAATACCACTTCCCAATGTAATGTGGTGTCTGTTCAGTAATGACAGATTGGGCATGGTTAGTTGGAACTTTGGGTCTAAATGGATGCCATATGAGCTCCACCTAAAGGAAAAATTGACTAACCAAGTTACATTAGTTAGTATATAAGTGAAAATTGTGTGTAGTGTAGTGTGCGGCAGGATAGCTCAGTGGTTAGAGCACCAGATTCCGAAGCAGACGTGCCCAGGTTCGTATCCTGTCCGCGGCAAATTCTGGCCAGTACTTGATGAGTTCCCAATAAGGACGAAACCGGTCTACTGGATGAATTATTATTATTATTATTAAACGAACATTGGTTGCGCGGGTGGTGATAACAATTATTATAATCAGGGTTGCGGTCTTGATATAAACACCTAACCCATTAATTACTTACATATGTCAGTATAAACTAAGAATTGTATAGTGTAGAAAAGGCAATTCATCCAGTAGACCGGTTTCGTCCTTATTGGGAACTCATCAAGTACTGGCCAGAATTTGCCGCGGACAGGATACGAACCTGGGCACGTCTGCTTCGGAATCTGGTGCTCTAACCACTGAGCTATCCTGCCGCACACTACACTACACACAATTTTCAGTTATATACTAACTAATGTAACTTGGTTAGTCAATTTTTCCTTTAGGTGGAGCTCATATAGGCATCCATTTAGACCCAAAGTTCCAACTAACCATGCCCAATCTGTCATTACTGAACAGACACCACATTACATGGGGAAGTGGTATTGAAATTAACATTTATATAATTAAACGAACATTGGTTGCGCGGGTGGTGATAACAATTATTATAATCAAGGTTGCGGTCTTGATATAAACACCTGACCCATTAATTACTTACATATGTCAGTATAAACTAAGAATTGTATAGTGTAGAAAAGGCAATTCATCCAGTAGACCGGTTTCGTCCTTATTGGGAACTCATCAAGTACTGGCCAGAATTTGCCGCGGACAGGATACGAACCTGGGCACGTCTGCTTCGGAATCTGGTGCTCTAACCACTGAGCCATCCTGCCGCACACTACACTACACACAATTTTCAGTTATATACTAACTAATGTAACTTGGTTAGTCAATTTTTCCTTTAGGTGGAGCTCATATGGCATCCATTTAGACCCAAAGTTCCAACTAACCGTGCCCAGGTTCGAGTCATGTCCGCGGCAAATTCTGGCGAGGACATGATGAGTTCCCAATAAGGACAAAACTGGTCTACTGGATGAATTGCCTTTTCTACACTATACAATTCTTAGTTTATACTGACATATGTAAGTAATTAATGGGTCAGGTGTTTATATCAAGACCGCAACCTTGATTATAATAATTGTTACCACCACCCGCGCAACCAATGTTCGTTTAAAAATGATTATCTACTAGGAGCACTCAAATTATAGTTAATTGTTGAGGCAGACAGCATTGGAATACCCGCGGCTGTTTTCAAGGCATGGTCGATGCTTATCTGCAGGTTGATGATAAACGCGAACATGGCAAAATAAGTTGACGATCTCAATTTAAACACCTGTCCTATTATATACATAGACTTTTCAGAATAATCCAAGCATTGTATTTGTGTAGAAAAGGCAGGTCATCCAGTAGACCGGTTTCGTCTTATTTGAGATTGGCGTTAATATCAAGATCGCAACCTTGACTTGAATAGTTGTTATCACCTCCCGTGTAGCCAATGTTCGTTTAATTATATACATATTTAATTCAAAACCACGTCCCAAGGTAGCAATGCGTATGTCCTATATATGTATTTATAATTCCCTAATTTATATTACTTTATACCGCCTAGAGTAAAATTGCACGAGTAGTGTAAGTATATTTGATCACTTCGCTTTAGGTACTTGATTTGTGAGTAGTACATTTGGCAGATAGATAATTGATAGGACCTTGAATCTGCGCTTCCTGTGCAAAGTGGTATTTATGATTCGATGCGAATTTTGAATCGTAATGAATATAAAGCCAGAATAGTTCCTCACCGATTTCAAAAGTATTTGGCTTCAACTTTTACTGAGACTGGCAACAAATATATATATATATATATATATATATATATATATATATATATATATATATATATATATATATATATATAATTTCTCGAACATTGGTTGCGCGGGTGTTACATACACTTGTCAGTTTAAACAAAAAATTGCATAGTGTAGCAAAGGGAATTCATCCAGTAGTCTGGTTTCGTCTACATTGGGAACTCATCACGTACTGGCCAGAATTTGTCGCGAAAAAGACTGGAACCTGGGCAGGTCTACTTCGTTGCTTCAGTGGATAGACGATCAGTTTCTCAAGCAGACGTGCCCAGGTTCAAGCTCTGTCCGCGGCAAATTCGGGCCAGTGCCTGATGAGTTCCCATTAAGGTTTACTATTTCGATTATTCAAGGAGAGGCACGAGCTTTCTAGAACTACAACGGTGTTGTTTCCAGATATTTTCGTCCATGATATCCGCTGTGGTTGCAAAAAACCATCGATCGCAATTTTGAAGTATGTCACCGACCAATAGGTTTCGGTCATAATTTAGGTAAATTTTCAAGCTTAGTATTTAAAGAAATTATATTTAGAAATATGGGAAAATTTTCAAAATAGCAAAACATTCCATTACCTAGTGTTATTTATAACGCCACTTCGTTCATCGTCTCTCTACACGTAGCAACGACTCTAATTTATACTTTTATATTGAAATAGAACTACCATGCCTAAATTATTGGTTTTTTTTAAAACTTAACATTTGTTTGAAATTTGATTGCGCTTTATGAGTTAAATGCATTTTTTTTAGAAAGCCAAAGGTTTAAATGCATTGAGCAACAGTATCAATTTATCGTTCAAAATTAAACACAGGTAAATACATTGAAACTGAAGAATAAATGATTAGAAAATATTGCGTAGCAGGCATCATGTGATTTGCACCGGACTGCAAGAAAGACAATGCACTTTCGGCTTCATCTTAATCAGATTTCACATGAAAGCCAGTGGATGAAGTGAATATGCTGAAAAAGTATTTCAGCACTCCTCGTCAACAGTCTCATGCGTTTCCTCACTCGCCTCGGGAGCTAATGGTTTCGTTTCCTCGGTTTCTGATGGCGCTTGTTCCGAATGTTCCATCACCTCTTTTCCGACTAATTGACCAGTTATCTCCGCATTTTCATGCTCTTCTTGATGTTCTTGTGATTGTTCGGTCTCAGCTACGGAACTAGTTGCTTGATCGATCATCTCTTCTGTGATTTCCCTTTCAGACGGCGAGACTTCATTTCCCTCAGAATAACTCTCCTGTGCGATAGGTGTTTCATGCACCTCCTCTTGTGGAATTAGATTTTCACTTTTGTGATGTTTACCACATTCGTAATGTTCTTCTGAATCGGACCTTTCTGTTTCACTCTCAACTTCCGCCTCTCTGTGGTGTGGATGCGTGTTTGCATTGTCAACAAGCAGAGATAACAGCGTGACGAAAATCAGCAAACCGACTACATGGAACTTCATCTTTTTGCCTTTTTCGTATTACGAGTAAATCTTTCATGCCATCAATAGTTGAACTTCGCTTTTTATTTAAGCAAATATGCTTACTTTTGTCAGCTAATTCAACAAGGCAGAGTTCAACAATTGTTCTGACTTCCACAAACCAGCATTTCACCACTCACCGACAGTTTATAGTTCTACCGGTCTATTCATTAAACTACTATGTGAAATACCTGTTAGTCCGTATTTAAACTGTCTCTTTATAAATAAAGTCAAATAAACTGGTTTGTAAGCATCATGAATTTAAAGGAAATTAACAAGGTTTCGAGGCACGTGTATTTGTGCAATAAAAGTTTATCACAATAGGATGGAATTCGTCTTTGCTTTTCTCCAACAATTTGGCACAATAATGGGTTCTTCAGGCCAAAACACTGCTTGCGTCTTACAATTTATGCATCAAATTAATTAGAAAAACCAGCAAATCTGGGACTGCGCTGCATTTAATGTTGGAAAAAATGGATTTGGTCTCAAATACATTTGCAGAATCAGCGTTTATCCATGGAATGAGAATAATTGAATTACTCAAGTTGGTTTACAATTGAAACAGTGTGAGAGAACAATATTTATTTTCAATTTCAGTTTTAGAGATTTCACCAGATTGATTCTAACCGGTGCACAACTTGTCATTCTGATGTGACACCTCAGAAGACAATAAAATTTGCGTTTTCAGTATGAAGAGCATTGGATTGTCCGAGTCGTAGTCATTTCCAAGGCTTCCTGTGTTTATTCGTGTATAGAAAGTAATTTTAGCATTGTTACTGATAAGAACAAGGAAAACACTATTTGTGCAAAGAATGTCTCGGTAAAAGCTTTGAATTGTTAAATACTGTTTGTTGCGGAGAGATAATATATGCAAGGATGTATTAGGTTTTGCGAACCTAGTAACAAATTAGTTCAGTTGTGACCAGAAGGATAAACCAAAGGCAGCATGAACGGAAAGTATAATCTCATGCACATTCGTTTCGTGCTTACTGGCGACTCATCAGTAGGAGCCGGTATTACGCCCTTTGACCACTTTATATTTTGGTCAAGAATGTGGATAATAGGGCAATACAATCTCCTAGACGAATGGGGAATCCTGCAGTAGTGAAGCTAACTTCAACGCTAACTCACTCTATATATTGTATATATATGTACTATATATATATATATATATATATATATATATATATATATATATATATACCGAGTCTATACCCGATACCAACTTACGATCATGCTGTCTTTGGTTTATCCTTCTGGTTACAATTGAACTAATTTGTTACTAGGTTCGCAACACCTAAAAGCGTTTAAATGTTTGAAGGATTACCGCCTATCAGTCACTAATTAGTTAGCAAGCCTCAAACACAACTATACGCGCACAAAAACCCACTTTCACCTTCATTTATAAATGTACAAGAAATTAACCAAACGACCTCATTGCAACTGGCTTCAATGAACGAAAATAGCACAAAATTGAAGACTACTTCTCAATTGCACAATCCGATGGCAACCGATGAAATTCCCATTTCACGCACTTTATATATGATTTCAAAAATTCACTAATTAAATTGGCATTTGCATTCAGAGTAGACATTTGCTCGATTACTTTATTTTGTTTTTACAAGATAGATTATACTACTTTTAATATCCATAAACGTTGCATGTTAAAAGTATAAATAAATAATCGCCTGTATAAACATATTGGATTATTATAATCTGTCTAAAAAAGATTTATTTTAAAGACGAGACGAATATATTTATCACGTCCAGATTTTTAAACATCCATGAGGATATCCCTTAGGCGAAATCAACAATAAATTGGCAAAACAAAATCAGGTCTAATTGACGTATCTGGGAGCCCGAAAGATCAACAATATGACTCCCTTTTGTGCGAAAGATGCGATTTGGCACAGTTAGAATATAAATTGGCGGAAGATGTCTTAAACAAATTCATGCACACTCGGTCTATTCAAACGTCCGTATTTGCATTTACGCCAGAGCACACCTTCTAATAGAGACACGCTTTACATGATATAGCACAAACTTATAATAAAGATTACAGATGACGTTAATTGATATACTACGCAACCTCCTAGAACTATCAATGGTGCATAATAGGTGAGAATAAATTATATTAGTCTGCATAGTTTGATTACACGGAAAATTTTCCGTCAATGCCACTAACACAGATTTGAGTCTCGTTCTGAATGACCCGACCAAAGTTTATTATCAATCAATTTTTGTTTGTGGATTATTACACATTTGTAAATTATTGCTGCGGTCACTTTTGTCCAGATAGGCCTTGTTTTGTCCCCAACGCAATGTGAAATGGAGAGCCCCCGAAATATCAGGCTCGGTTAATCCATATATACGGAGTGATCGCCTAATTTAGAACAACTAAATCCCTCAGAACATTCTCTGAAACTACATTTATTAAATCCTTCCACTAATTGCCGCAGAGAACTGAACAGAACCGGGGTTTACATTGAGTTAAAGAATGACCAATATGATCTACGCAATCAAAAATTTGAAATTTGCCATATGAGGTACATTTATTAGAATATAATTTAAACTTTTGAGTAGCATGCAATGGGGTGGGCCAGTGGTTAGTCAAAAATAACGCAGAAGGCGCGTCCAGGTTCGAGCACAGTCCTCGACAAATTCTGGCACAACTTGGAGAGTGCCCATGAAGGACGAATTTCATCTATTGGGTGAATTGCTTCCTCAATGAACTAAAATGAATATTTTTTTACGCGGGCTTTGATAACATAACATTTATGTTATACTAAGTACATACATTTGTCAGTATAAACTAAGAATTGTATAGTGTGGAAAAGGCAATTCATCCAGTAGACTGGTTTCGTCCTTATTGGGAACTCATCATGTACTGGCCAGAATATGTGGCGGACAGGGCTCGAACCTGGGGACGTCTGCTTCGGAATCTGGTGCTCGAACCACTGAGCCACCCTGCCGAACACTACACACACTTTTCCGTTATATACCAACTAATGTAACTCGGTTAATCTTTTTTCTTATAGGTGGAGCTCATCCGGCATCCATTTAGACCCAAAGTTCCAACTAACCATCCGCAATCTGTCATTACTAAAAAGACACTACATTACATTAATATAATTAAATAAAAATTCGTTACGCGGGCGGTGAAAACAATTACTTTCTATCAATGTCGCAATCTTGATATAAACACCTGACTCATTTAGTGCATATATTTGTCTGTATAATCTAAGAATTGTATAGTGTGGAAAAGGCAATTCATCCAGTTTTGTCCTATTGGGAACTTATCATGTACTCTTCAGAATTAGCCGTTACGTGATTACTTTCCAATAAGGACAAAACCGGTCTACACTATACAATTATTAGTTTATACTGACAAGTGTATCTACTCAGTGAGTCAGGGAATTATATCAAGTTCGAAATCTTAATTTTATTAATTGTTATCACCGCTGCGCAACCAATGTTAATTTAATTATATAGCGTTAGTTTTTATTTTGATTGCATGAATTTATTTTCCTGTTTCCAGTTCCGTAATCTTGTGTTCTTGCTTGGATATCATTTAGTTTAATTCAGTTATCAGTCCGATATGCATAAGTTGTCAAGTATAAAATGCTTTCTTTAAAATGCGAGCCTTATTAGACCTCATAGTACACTTTCCATGTGAAAAGAAGAAAATAATTTTTATCATATTACTAGAAGCGTTTCTGTATCATACTCTTCTTCAGTATCTACAAATGAGCATGTCTTCTATATATATATATATATATATATATATATATATATATATGCAGTGAATAAAAATGCGTGGATCAGATCAAACGCACGCGCGACCATTTTGGTTACTTCTAAGGACGAAACAAGTATTTAAATTTAGTGTTCTTTGAAGCCTAAAACACTGTGAATGTTATGGTTACGTGGCCATGAAACACGAGGTGTTACCTGCTGTGTGGTCTGTTTATTTGTATTCAATTAATACATTTATTTCTAGAAAGTACACAAGCGCTACATAATAATATTATGCAAAAGAATGCGTTTTTTTCTTATTTGTTAAATCATTGCCGGTTTAATTTTTCCCTTTAGAATACAATTCAGTAACTGATCTACTACGCCTCTTGTTTCCGTGTATTCTTGACTTATTACCGCATACTGCCGTCGGAAGCCGTGTTTCATTTCGATTACTTCACCAGTTGTGTTACACTGAAAAGGCAATCCGAATACCGACTGATTACATTAAACGTTTTATTGCTTTAAAAATTGAGGCTTCATTCGCCAAACAATCTAATTTAATACAAATTCTCGTAGAATTGCTAACATAGGCTCAGTACATGGAGCTTACCTCAGCCTAATAAACTAAAACGTGTAAAATCTTAAAAACTTAGCTACAAAGCAACCGTAAATGATGAACGGAGTTGTGTGTATTTGCTACCAAATGGAATTCGCAATTGTGCACGCAATAAATATACACGTCTCGTCTTTCATTAAATCTTTTTAGACAGATAATAATAATCCAATATATTAATGCAGACATTTATTTATTTATACTGTTAACATGCAATGCTTATGAATATTAACAGTAGTATAAGCAGTCTAAGAAAAACAAAATTAAGTAATCGAGTAAATGTCTACTCTGAATGCAAATGCCACTTTAATTAGTGAATTGTTGACATCATATATACTGTGTGTCTATTATGAATTTCGTTGGTTGCCATCGGATTGTGCAACTGAGAAGTAGTGTTCAATTTTGTGCTATTTTCGTTCATTGAAGCCAGTTACAATGAGGTGGTTTGGTTAAGTTCGTGCAGATTTACAAATGATGGTGAAAGTGGGTTTTTATGCGCGAATAGTTGTGTTTGCGACTTGATAACTAATTAGTGAATGATAGGCGGTAATCCTTCAAACAATTAAACACTTTAATCAAATCTTTCTTTGCATGAATATTGTTTTCCTTGTACCTACCAGTAACAATGTTAAAATTAAATACTGTTTGTTGCGAAGAGCTAATATATATAAAAGTATGTATTAGGTGTTGCAAACCTGGTAACAAATTAGTTCAGTTGTGACCAGAAGGATAAACGAAAGGCAGCATGAACGGAAAGTATAATCTCATGCAAATTCGTTTCGTGATTCCAGATTTCTTTCTATCCACGAGGAAACACAAGAAGCCTTGCAAATAACTACGAATATGGCCACCCAATGCTCTTGTCACTGAAAATGCAAATTTTAATGTCTTCCACAATCTCACATTTTGAGTTGTCGCATCAGAATGACAAGTTGTGCACCGGTTAGAATCAATCTGGTGAAATCTCCAAAAATGAAATTGAAAATAAATATTGCTCTCTCACACTGTTTCAATTGTAAACCAACTTGAGTAATTCAATTAGTCTCATTCCATGGATAAGCGCTGATTCTGCAAATGTATTTGAGACAAAAACCATTATTTCTAACATTAAATGCAGCCCAATCGCAGAGTTGCTGGTTTTTCTAATTAATTTGATGCATAAATTTTAAGACGCAAGCAGTGTTTTGGCCTGAAGAACCCATTATTGTGCCAAATTGTTGGAGAAAAGCAAAGACGAATTCCATCCTATTGTGATAAACTTTTATTGCACAAATACACGTGCCTTGAAACCTTGTTAATTTCCTTGAAATGCATGATGCTTACAAACCAGTTTATTTGACTTTATTTATAAAGAGACAGTTTAAATACGGACTAACAGGTATTTCACATGGTAGCTAAATGAATAGACCGGTAGAACTATAAACTGTCGGTGAGTGGTGAACTGCGGGTTTGTGGAAGTCTGAACAATTGTTGAACTCTGCCTTGTTGAATTAGCTGACAAAAGTAAGCATATTTGCTTAAATAAAAAGCGAAGTTCAACAATTGATGGCATGAAAGATTTACACGTAATACGAAAAAGGCAAAAAGATAAGGTTCCATGTAGTCGGTTTGCTGGTTTTCGTCGCGCTAATATCTCTGCTTGTTAACAATGCAAACACGCATCCACACCACAGAGAGGCGGAAGTTGAGAGTGAAACAGAAAGGTCCGATTCAGAAGAACATTACGAATGTGGTAAACATCACAAAAGTGAAAATCTAATTCCACAAGAGGAGGTGCATGAAACACCTATCGCACAGGAGAGTTATTCTAAGGGAAATGAAGTCTCGCCGTCTGAAAGGGAAATCACAGAAGAGATGATCGATCAAGCAACTAGTTCCGTAGCTGAGACCGAACAATCACAAGAACATCAAGAAGAGCATGAAAATGCGGAGATAACTGGTCAATTAGTCGGAAAAGAGGTGATGGAACATTCGGAACAAGCGCCATCAGAAACCGAGGAAACCAAACCATTAGCTCCCGAGGCGAGTGAGGAAACGCATGAGACTGTTGACGAGGAGTGCTGAAATACTTTTTCAGCATATTCACTTCATCCACTGGCTTCCGTGTGAAATCTGATTAAGATGAAGCCGAAAGTGCATTGTCTTTCTTGCAGTCCGGTGCGAATCACATGATGCCTGCCACGCAATATTTTCTAATCTTTTATTCTTCAGTTTCAATGTATTTACCTGTGTTTAATTGCGAACGATAAATTGATACTGTTGCTCAATGCATTAGAATCGATTCTTTTTCTTTAAAAAATGTATTAAACTTGCAAGGTTCAAACAAATTTTAAACAAAATTAGCGGTTTCATAAAACCTACAGAAGGTGCTTTGGTATACATCTTATTAAAGATCGATGTATATCTATTGCGTGTAACTCTATAGGGTCAATTTAACAAAAGCCTTGCAACGGGTTGAGAGGCAACATGCGAGATGAAAACAACAATTTACGCAAGAAGACATTTGCTTTTCTCATTTTTGAATTCTGTAATAATTTTAAACCTTCTTTTGATACGAAACATAAAATTTGGAATAAAATTCAACCAAGCCCAATTAAACAATAATTGATTGCGCGTGTGGTGGTAACAATTTTTTAAATCAAGTTTGCGAACTTGAATTAAACACCAATCCCATTGTATTTAACCAAACTTCAAACATCATAACAAAACAACCGTCAGTCGCACGCACTGACGCGTTTCCACCTTCTATGATCATCATCATCAGAGTACGACGGCAAGCTGACTTGCAAGGATCAAACCGCATTGCATATACATGTGGACAGCAAAATTAGATATGCGGCTCTCACCTCTAGTAGACTTGCATATTTTATTTTTCTTTCCATGTATCTATGCAATGCGGTTTGATCCTCGCTAGTCAGTTTGCCGTCGTACTCTGAGGATGATCATGGATGGTCGAAACGCGTCAGTCCGATGCGACTGGCGGTAGTTTTGTTATGTTGTTCGACGACTGGTTAAATACAATGGGATTGGTGTTTACTTCAAGCTCGCAAACTTGATTTAAAGTACCAAAACTAATGGTATGGATATGCGCAATAAATCCGTGATCGAGGGTTATTTGCAACCAAAATCCTTTTAATAGCCAAAGTATCTGAAACCATTAAAGTTATACCTAGGTCATATGCTGAATTCAACTCTAACAGTCTAATTGGAATGAACATTTATATAATTAAATAAACATTGGTTGCGCGGTAGGATAAAATTACTATAATCAAGATTGCACACTTGATATAAACACGGACCCATAAAGTACAAACACTCTTCAGTATAAAATACGAATTGTAGAGTGTAGAAAAGCAATTCATCCAGTAGACCGGTTTCGTCCTTATTGGGAACTCATCAAGTACTGGCCAGAATTGGCCGCGGACAGGATACGAACCTGGGCACGTCTGCTTCGGAATCTGGTGCTCTAACCACTGAGCTATCCTGCCGCACACTACACTACACACAATTTTCAGTTATATACTAACTAATGTAACTTGGTTAGTCAATTTTTCCTTTAGGTGGAGCTCATATGGCATCCATTTAAACCCAAAGTTCCAACTAACCATGCCCAATCTGTCATTACTGAACAGACACCACATAACATGGGGAAGTTGTATTGAAATGAACATTTATATAATTAAACGAACATTGGTTGCGCGGGTGGTGGTAACAATTATTATAATCAAGGTTGCGGTCTTGATATAAACACCTGACCCATTAATTACTTACATATGTCAGTATAAACTAAGAATTGTAGAGTGTAGAAAAGACAATTCATCCAGTAGACCGGTTTCGTCCTTATTGGGAACTCATCAAGTACTGGCCAGAATTTGCCGCGGACAGGATACGAACCTGGGCACGTCTGCTTCGGAATCTGGTGCTCTAACCACTGAGCTATCCTGCCGCACACTACAATACACACAATTTTCAGTTATATACTAACTAATGTAACTTGGTTAGTCAATTTTTCCTTTAGGTGGAGCTCATATGACATCCATTTAGACCCAAAGTTCCAACTAACCATGCCCAATCTGTCATTACTGAACAGACACCACATTACATGGGGAAGTGGTATTGAAATGAACATTTATATAATTAAACGAACATTTTTTGCGCGGGTGGTGGTAACAATTATTATAATCAAGGTTGCGGTCTTGATATAAACACCTGACCCATTAATTACTTACATATGTCAGTATAAACTGAGAATTGTAGAGTGTAGAAAAGACAATTCATCCAGTAGACCGGTTTCGTCCTTATTGGAAACTCATCATGTACTGGGCAGAATTGGCCGCGGACAGGGCTCGAACATGGGCACGTATACTTCGGAATCTGGTGCTCTAACCACTAAGCCATCCTGCCGCACACTACACTGCACCCTATTTTCAGTTATATACTAACTAATGTAACTTGGTTAGTCTATTTTTCCTTTAGGTGGAGCTGATATGGCATCCATTTAGACCCACAGTTCCAACTAGCCATCCCTAATCTGTCACTACTGAAGAGACACCACACTAGATGTGGAAGTGGAATAGAAATGAACATTTAAACGAATATTGGTCGCGTGAGTGGTGATATGAGCTCCACAGAAATGAAAATAAGACTGATCTAGTTGTATTATTTAGTATATGACTGAAAATTTTGTGTGGGTTGCAGCAGGTTGGCTCAGTAATTAGAGCACTAGTTTCCAAAGCAGACGTGCCAAGGTTCAAGCCCTGTCAACGTAAAAGCTGGCCTGTACGTGATGAGTTCATAACAAGGACGAAACCGGTCTACAGGATGAGTTAGGTGCTATTTGTGGCGGAGAACTAATATATATGCAAAAATTGACGCCACAATATTTTGAATTTGAAAACATATTCCAATTTGAACGCGGAACTTCTGAAGGTACACTGAATGAATGTTGACTATGATTTACAATTCGCATCGTATTCTACCTACCACTGTGCAAACCTAGCACCGATTCAAGGCCAGATAAATTATCAAACTGCAAGAATTATTACTGGCAACTCGTGTAAATGAAGTGTTGTCCCAACGAGTTTTAATGCATAAATTATGCTTTATTTGTATGAATTAATAAAGCATTCACTCTAGATAAAGTAGATATATATATATATATATATATGTACCCCATGAAACACATTACCATATAATTCTGACATAATGTTTTGGTAACTAGTTTTCATTATTGAATTTGATTATAGTCTTAAACACTACGCCTGGAGAACATTCGTCTAAGGCTTCAACGAAATGTTGAACACGCGTCTGCAATTGCGAAAATAATTGTCGGCACCTAACACGTATGTTATCCAGACGAGGCAAATTAGATAATTACTAGACGTAATAACAGAAGGGAGTTAGTCACATACGAAGTTTTTCTGTTAAACAACGGCAGTTTAACTTATGCCAGCAGAATATGCATGTTCTGGCATTTTGCTTGAACTGGGAGTGATGCAGGCAACTGATTGGTTGTTTCCCAGATTTACAATTTCATTATGTTACATTTTTCCATTTTGTTTGGTCTTCCAGCAGATATATATTGGATTAGTTACGATAAATGTGTCAGTTGGGATTGGATGAAGGAATATACTAACTGAACTGAGAATAACGGCTTTAGATACTGGTGGAAGTGAGATTTATTAATAAATATTATATATATATATATATATATATATATATATATATATATATATATGCATATATATATTCAAAAGAAAATGAATATAATAAAGCAATTAGCGATTTAATGTCTAATGGCTATCCCAGACAATTAAATGAATCAATTATTAAAAGGGGAATTAAACAGAAACAGACGTATTACGGGCCAGAAAAGAAAACAGTCTACCTAAACATCCCATTTAAGGAGGATGCAGTTTCCCGAATGGCACAAAAGAAAGTTGAAGCAGCATTGACACGCACATTTAATGCAGCCAAACTTCGAGTGTTATTTAGGGTAACACACTTGCCTTTACCAGCAATCAAAGAGAAACAGCCGTTAATGTCGATATCAAATATTATTTACCAATATACATGCGCAAGTTGTCGATCAACTTACGTAGGCCGATCGACCAGACGGTTAATTACTCGAATGAGAGAACATTGCAACTTGAACGCCTGTTTTAAATCAAATGGTGAATACACGTCTGCTATTGCGCAACACATCATCGAAACATCGCACGTATGTTCTCCAGACGTAGCATTCAAAGTAATTACGAAATGCCAAAACAAAAGGGAGGTAGCCACATACGTAGCCTTATGGATAAACAAATTGCAGCCGGATTTATGCAAGCAGAAGAAGCAACCAGTGTTCGTTTAATTATAAGAAGAAGCATGTACTGCCATGAAGCTTGAACTGGATTTGACGCACGTAATTTATTGGTTTCCGGTTTTCACACTCTCTCAATATTCACGTATTTACATATTGTTTTGCTTTCCCATTAATATATATAAAGATATGTTCATTAGTAGATACTTGAGGATCTGATAAAATTTCGTTTTGTTTTTGCACACAGAAAGGGTGCAAATAATATATATATATATATATATATATATATATATATATATATATATATATATAAATATACGCATACGATGACAGAAGTCTCCAAACAATGTGAGCGTTTAACACTGTAATCCACACTGGCGTTGTTACCACGTGAAAACGACAACTTTGCGCAACAAGGTGAAACGATCAACTATACTGGGAAAAATAGCACTTTTATATGTAACAGTGAACAATGCGCACAAATGGTTAATTCTCAAGCTATCAAAACAATAATGACCAGATCTCAGACATCACTTTGCAATACTGCGAGAATGACCTTTACATGCAAACACGCATACACACAAACACAAAAACATACCCAAAATTTATAAATATGTATGATTTTATAAGAGATGATTAGTATACACGAAATAAATGGCCTTTATCCACTTTGTTATTTGTGTTTTCCTAATTATAAGAATATTGTTAAATTAAAAAGGCATGGACATTATAAGGATTATCAAAGAGCGGGGTCAGCCTTTTA